>JAHBCN010004880.1:0-60048 GCA_019359885.1 Listronotus oregonensis | reverse complement strand
AATTACTTGGGGAAATTGATTTTGGTAAATTTATAGCATTTGGGGGAACGAAAGGGAAAATTTCAACCCTTATTTAGAGGTGGAAAACGGTATTTTCTAAGGGTGTAGTAAAAAAAAAAATATAGAAAAATCGTCATTTTTGAAGATGTAAATATTTTTTAACAAAATAAATAATTTAAATGTCGGTAGTTTTGGAGATTGTTTATAAAAATATATGATATACTAACTCATTCAAAAACTCCATTTATATTAAAAAAGAAATCAAATACGAATAAATTAAAAATGCTCAAACGCACGACGCGCCAAAAATGTAGTCCACCCGGGCGAAAAGCTAGTGAGTGAGCAATGGGGGTCGTATTTAAAAAAAATCGAAAGGGATCATTTCCATAACCTTTATTCGATTTGGTATAAACAAAATAATATATCAGTTCAAGGGCACCACTGGACAAATTAGAAAAAATTTAAATAATGGTTATAATTTTTCTAAGACATTTTTTTTTGCAGGCAGTTAGGATTCCCCACCACGTTACACACCACTTTAAATCTGACCCCAACGGAGCACAAAGAACGATGCATGAAGCTGGATTTTTTTGTAGATAAGCAAAAGGAGCTGTGTGCAAAGTACGATAGGATATTACCTGTAAGTATAAAAATTCTGGACAGAATGGTGAATGATTCAATATTTTTCTTTTTGTTAGTCAAATATAGTTATTTGCGTATTAAGAGCGGTAAGTGTGATTTACCGCTCGAAAATGTTTTAAGACCGACGCGACAGCGGAGGTCTTCAATATTTGAGGGCTGTACTACACCTAACGTCCAAACTTATTACGATCGGACGTTCTCAGTTCGAAAATAAATTATTTTAAAATGGCATTAATTTCAAATTATTTTCAAAAATAAACCCCCTTATTACATTCTCAAAGATGGCTGGACTAGTTGGCCCAAAAACCCATCCAAAATTGGGGCATGTTTTTTAACTGGTGGCCAAATTATTTACGTTTTAAAGGGGAAATTTAACACCCCAAATGGGGCGGGAATTTTCCGTCAGGGCATAAAGGTTTTAAGAAGTTTGCCTGCAATACATGTACTGACTATTAATTTCAGGAAATTGTGTCTGGTTAGTTTGTAGCACCAAAGACAATTATAGTTTTCCTTGTGGACGCATAACCTAACGCTAAATTTTTGGTAATAAGTTTGGACGCTCGCTTATTCGAGAGGGCGTCCATCGGGACGAGATACGTTTACACACTGCTATATAAAAGAACACTGTTGCCAAAGCTATGACAATGGTAACAATAATTAGGAATTATTCCTTTAGGAAATAGGCCAAATTCGTTGTAATAATGATTTTTTTTTTGCTGCATAATTATAAAATTTTAATTATGTTAACTTTTAATTTGGATGTATGTATGTCTTTGTATGTCTGTCTGTTTAAAATAAACATGAGGCTTCCGAATTTGACATGTTATAAAAAGAATGACCACTTCGTTAAAGGTCAGTTTGGTTGATGCAATTAAGAAGAACTTATACTATTGACAAACATTTTAAGACATTTTAATTAACGCACCTGAAAAATGTCAGCCAGAATACACGTTTTAACGTCTTATCATAACCACGACAAAGAAAACACAACGCAGAAACAACAACGCGATATGCAGGACATCAAACAAAAATAAAAGATATTTAACTCTTGAAGAGCCAGCCATTAATGTGTTGTTAAATTGTAGAAAAGAATCAATTAGATCGTTCGATTTCTCAATAATAAATGAATATTAATTTTTGTTGTATAATTCCAGCAATTCTTTTTATAAGTGTATGTTATAAAATTTTAAATCAAACTACAAAAATATTTTTTTAATCAAATTTTAATTTTCCAAAGTAAAAATTTACATATTTAAAATTTTATTATTATACAGAAAAAAAATATTTTCGATATTACTACAAATTTAGCCTATTTCCTACAGAAATAATTCTTAATTACTGTTATCATCATAGATATATAAGCAAAGGGAGATATAACCGTTCATTCATAAATTGGCTTTTGTTGTGTATCAAACATTCATAATGTGTAAGAAAAGGACTTCCGATAAAAAAATTCCCTGCAGGCAACGTCGCAAATGTTTAGCAGCGCAAAACGTCACGGGCCACCAGTGGCGTAGTTCGTTTCCAGAAACTATTTATCTATAGAAAATTACTAACATATATTTTTTTAGTATATTATCCAAAAAATAGCTATTTTATGGGACTTAGCCCAAATAAAGTGCCATGACAACTTTTTGGGCTGTTTCGAGGAACCTGCAAGTAAATAAAACCTATTGGTTCAATACAAGAATTAAACTTTATTTATCATATAAAGCGACATTTCTGAAAACTGGCATTGTTAATTGTTAACCATACATAATAAAAAGCTTAAATCTCTTTTTTAACTTTATCGCAATTGCCCGTGTTTTTATCTTCATCGCTATCCACACCGATTTTTATAGATTTACTTTTATGCCATAAAAAGGAATAACAGATCATCTAACAGCCACCCTTAAAATCCACTAATTAGATCAAAAACGCATGCAATACCATTTTGTAAAAGTAAGAGGAGGAAATTAATAGACCAAAAAATGTTTAGTTCAGTACGACTATCAAAATATAATTGGTTTATATAACATTTTTAGGAAAATTAAAATTTGGGATTTGGATTTAAATAAAAAATCTATTTTTAGGACCCTTTCTTGTAAATAAATTTCATTTTTCTAAATTAAATAGGTATTTTTAACTTCTATGTTTTTAATGTTTTTTAATTACGAGAAAAGAAAAAAGGTGAGAAAAAATTTCACTGTTTTTTTGCATATAATTTATTGTATTCAGTAACAATATTAAAGCATTCTTAACTAATCCAAGAATATTAACCTAACTATTCATTTCTATTTTTGATAATATCACAAGGATCAAATTAATCTGAAAGATTTTGGCAATTTGTGGTAACTGCATATTCTTTTCAAATCCAAGTAGGGAAAACCATATTTTTTTCTCTTTGGGTCAACAGGAAACCTTTAAACAAATTTTATAATTGAAATCGTTCATATGCTATATTAATCTAATAAAAAAGTTTATAACAAAAACTATACCTTGATGGTTACTTTCAATCGATTATAAAATAATTAAACAACTTTTTCGTTAGTTATATAATCAAATTTTATGCTAAAATAAGTACACAATCGTTGTTAATCTGCACAAAAATATAACATAAAAGGTATTAACAACAAAATGTTATTTGTTCGTGAAGTTGTGAAGTTTTATAAAAGAACTGTTTAACCTTACCTGTGAAACGAAAGATTTTTGTTACGAGAATCCAGCTTTCCACAAACCTGGCACTTCACAACCATTTTCTAGTCTGCTTATTAAAAATAATACATAAAATATTAAGAAAATATTCTTATAACCGCACTTTAAAAACACAAATCTGTGTCCGAGCTAGTTTAAACAAAATGCAACACCGCCTCACAACACAAATTTACCACTAGCTGACCGACGACCTTCGTGATCGTAGCGTACGAAAATTGTGAATAAACTACAAAAAGCAGTGTTGCCCATCTTGACTGTTAATATTCCGTTATGATTATTTTTGAAAATAATATTAATAAAGCAAAATTAAAATCAACTAAAAAACATATTTCTGTCGCTGCTACTAAGTTATTGCATAACGACATGTTATGATCTATAATCTCTTTAAGAATTTAAAAAGAAAATATCTGTAAAGCAATATCCTAAAAATTTGCCAAGTAAGGACAATTGGCAAGGGTGCATGTGTATCAAGCACGTTTGACCATCAAGTGGTCTCGAGAGGTAGACACCATTTTAATGTTTGATTGCTTTTAATTGTAAACAGTTTTATCTCCCTTTACTTATATATCTATGGTTATCATTGTTATAGCTTTGGCAACAATGTTTGTTTATATAGCAGGTGTAAACGTATTTTCTCTCGATGGACGCCCGCTCAAGTAAGCAAGCGTCCAAACCTATTACCAAAAATTTAGCCTTGTTTTGGGCGTCTATACTGAAACTATACGTGACATAGAAAATTCAACAACCAGAATTATTTATTGAATTTTGATAAACAAAAAACTTTGTTAATATATTTTCTATCATGGAAGTATACGCTTATAAAGTTTTAAAGGCATTCCGCTCAGTACTTTTTTTGTAAATACATTTTTTTTATATCAAGATCCGAACAATATGAACATGGTTACTTAATATTCAGTGAATTTTTGTGTTGAATTTGTTTGGTTCCATTTGTTTCATGCCTCGAGTTCGCAGACGCGCTAATTTCACTCAACTCTCCGAGTTTAGGAGGGATCGGGGAACTCGCTAATCGGGTGAATCAAAACGAAGCTACAGTAATGAGATGTGGTCGAGCGTGGTTTCAAGAAGGCCGAAATCGACGAGTTAGAGGTACTGGGTGCCAAAGACAGACTACAGAGCGAGGGGATCGTTATTTGGGGCAACTAGGACTTAGAGAACGATTTTTCACAACAAGAGCATTTGCGAACCAACGTTTAATGCTGTCGGAAGGGCAATAACAACGAGGACAGTTTATCGCCACATAAGGTCTTTTGGAATATTTTCATACCGTCCTCAACTTGTACTACCTCTGATCCCAAAGCATCGCCGGCAACGATTAGTATGGAGCAGGAAGTGACTTAAATAAAATATGGAATGGAACTCACTCTCCACTAAGCAAAAAATCATCCTTATTACGTTACATTTATGTTTTCTTGTTCCTTTGTTACGTTAATCATCTTGAAACAATAAAAGCGCCTTCAACCTAATAGTTTCGTTATATTTCCTTCAACTTAACAAAATCGTAGTTACGTTAAAAATACAACGTTCTGGTTTCGAATCTTAAACGGCCTTGTTATGTATTTTGCATTGCTTAGGCCTGACACATTTTCTGAAACATCCACGTTATATAACTTACGTTATAAAGAGGATTTTCTAAGGATTTAAATAGACGGTTTTGTTATGTTGATTATAAACAAACTACTGTTCTGTAATATTTCCATTATTTAGTTAAAACTAAAAGATCTTTTGGATCCTTAATGTGTGGTTTATGATAATAATACAGAATGTTTAATTAAGTATGGTCGTAAATCGTATTTTGTTAACGATTTAATGTACAGCTTTAAAATAAGAATTAGTATAATAAAGATGGCTTTAAGCCACTAAACGTATTAGGTTGGCGACTTTATCACTAGGAGGCGCACGATACCAAGTATATTAAAAAGAGCACACTTTTTATAAAAATGTTGATATCAAACTAATCAATCACGGAAATTACTAAAACGATTTTTCACTCCTTTCCGCATATATTATTTTCTGTTTAACTTCTAGAGTGGGCGAAAATTTACTTTTATGCAAAAAAGCACTGACAAAGTGAAAGATATTTTTTAAAAGGTATGCTGTTCAAATAAAAAAGATTTGATTAAATACTCTTTGTGTTTACGTTTTGTAAAACTAAAACTGTATAATACCCTATCGTTTATTAAAACCTCAAGAAATTATTTAATTAAAAATATTAAAAAATTGTTTACCTCAATGTATAAAAGTAAATGTTGCGTTCACTCTTTTATTAAAATGCCACTGAAAAAATATGGATAATACAATAGTTTCCAAGATACAACCAGTGACAACTGACTATCCCCAATAAAAAAATGCTGAAATGAACTATAAAAAAATTGATTCATAAAAATATCTGATGTCTACAACTCTCCTTTCATATTCCCCAAATTTGGGTACAGACTAGTTAATAGGGAAAGCTTATTTTCTAAATCTACACAAAGTATAATAGTTCATATATAAAAATGTTCATATGGTAATGTTTATCTTTCTTAATTTACTATATAAAAAGTCTTAAATATTTGTGATGTGTTAATATGAGTAATATTAAAAAAATAAAAAGGTCTAAAATTAGGTAAAAAAATTACCTACATAATTTATAACTGTTTATTAAAAATCAACTGTATGTACATATATTTTTAATATCCACATTCTGTTCTATTTTTTCCTCCTAGTTGCACCTGGAAAAAGAAAACTTTGTAAAATATTTGCCCCAAAACTTTTGGTTACTGACATAATTGCTTCATTAATTAAAAAGATAATTTTATATCGCAGGTTGGCAAAAAAGCTGTATTTGCAGATAGTGTCATAGATACTTTATTTTCCTTATATAAAGAATAAAAACCTTGTTATGGCTTAAAAGCATACAATTTTTTTAAAACATAGTCGGAATTTTCTCTAATATTAGCTACTCGATTAGCCATTACTAAATGGTAGAGTAAACTACTGATAAACCACCCCATTTTGAAAAAACATTTAGGAACTTTGTGCTATATTGTTATATTGCTTCTATTTGATAACAATTAAAATAAAAATTCAGTTAATCCCTTTAGGTAATTTTTACTTACAGTTATACTAGTTACTTCACTCGAGTATGTTAAACCTATGCCTCTCTTTTTAACTGCCGATCCACTTCCTGATTAGTTGTTATTTGAAAACAGACTGAACGGCATCTACAATTTATTTCATAATTAATTTTCTAATAATTCTATTATTATTATTATTATTAATGTGTCAACTGTCTAATATTAGGGCCTCTTAAAATGGTAATTGTTTACAAGTGGGGTCAACCCTATTTTTGGCCATATCTAGATAAAAAATTAACATTTTTTATATTTTTTTTATTCTGCTTGTTTTTACGGAGCATTTATGATAAAAAATGTCGTAGAAGGAAAAAATAAAGATTTCGATAGCTTTCATGCCTTTAAAACTTTAAAAAAAATATTGGTTTTCATGTTTTTCTATTTTATCATTGTTTTTGATATATATTTTTTTGAAAAGTACATAAAAAACGAAATATTTGTAAAAACTAACCGCAACTAATCAAAACTCATTTCGACATCGATTTTTTTGTAATTCTTTGTTTTTAAACGTAGATTAAAAAAAATAACACAATAAGAATAAAAGTTATTTAAGATCATTTGCAAAAAAAAACGATTTTTTGAAATTTCGAAGTTGATTTTTTAATTAAAATATTGTGGGGTACATTTAAGCAAACGACGTCGATATGTTAACTTTAAGAAAAGACATACAAAATAATATTTAATATTAAACGTTATCACAGTTACTTTTAAATAACGTTACAAAACGTGCTCAAGATGTTCTTTGCTTAGTGGGTCGTATTTAGCAATGAGTCCAGATTCTGTTTGGGCACACATGATGGCGGTGCTAGAGTAAAGAGGAGACGTCGTGAAAGACGGAACGTCCAATTTTCCATCCATCGGCATATTTATCGCACCGTAAATGTTATGGTATGGGGTGCCATTGCTTACGGTAGCAGGTCACGATTAGTATTCATTCCAGGTAGCATGACTGCCCGCTGCGAAGTTTTGCAATCACATCTGCTTCCTTTTTTGGAAACTTTGCAGGATTCACTTTGTCAGCAGGACAATGCACGACCGTACATCTATGGGATATGATGGGACACAAACATTGAAGACTCTACGTAACCAAATTTAGATGGTCTTGGATACAATACACTAAGAAGACATCAATCACCTATTTCAATTAATGCCGCGATGACTTAACGATTGTGTAGCGAAGAGAGGAGCTTCAA
The DNA here is from genome assembly GCA_019359885.1 of Listronotus oregonensis. Classification (NCBI taxonomy): domain Eukaryota; kingdom Metazoa; phylum Arthropoda; class Insecta; order Coleoptera; family Curculionidae; genus Listronotus; species Listronotus oregonensis. The sequence goes on along the minus strand of JAHBCN010004880.1, from coordinate 52,385 downwards.
CACATTATTAATATTAAGGTGGGATATCTCAGCTATTTTGCAAAATTTCGAATTAAAATTTTAATCACTTTCTATTTTTCAATATACCTAAAAATTGTTATAGTTTGCTCAAAATTACAGCACTCCTACTCGGTGTTGCATTTTCTATGTCACTTAGTATATAATTCTCTTTGATAGCACAAATCGGACCGAATTTGGTTTATTATGCGTACCATGATATTTATGATAAAAACACAATGTATTTTTTTAAGTAGTATTAACTCTTGCCTAGTAAACATGCTTAGGTCTGCAAATAAGAATAAATTTCCGGGAATCTAGGTTTTATATTTAGGTTTTTATATTACGTTATATCTAAATTCTTCCCTAAATCACAAATACAAACCCACCTTAAAGAGTTCCTTTAGTATTTCATCGTCGTTACATCAACATTAGAGAACGAATGATGCGAGCTGAGTGGTTTTTAAAAGCCAGTTTATTAACACTTTACACTTTACCCAACAACAATGATCAATATTTGTTTTTCTTAAGCTGCAAACAAAAACAAATTGAGGTATGTCGTATGTTTGCTGTAGGTTCGTACGATGTATACTTTCTGTCTGGATTATACATAAGTATAATAATGGGTGGAGTGTGGTTTTATACCCGATAGGTACTTAAGTACTTATCTATGAGACAAATATTATCATGGAATTGGTCTTAGACAATAGGTATTTATGTAATAAGGATCGAAATAACGATTATTATGATACTAATCGTTGTCCATCCGAATAATGCGTGGGGCTCCAGAAAAAACTCGATCAAATTTTTTTTCACCCGCTGGAGACCATTTCGATTCAAAACAATAATAAATTTATGATGAGGAAAGGCATGTTCAATGATAATTTATTAAAAAAGTTGTTATAAACAAAAAAAAACCTTATTTGTTTTTTATTACTCTTACGGCCGAGTGATGATCGCGTTGTTAAATTTAGCAATGGACTTACCAATTGTTAAAAGTTAACAACGGTTTAAAATGTTTAACAAAACGTCATTTTCAGTGTTATTTAATGATTTTAGCAAGCAACCTGTCAAAATCTGACATTTTGTTAAACATTCTAAACCGTTGTTAACTTTTAACAATGGCTAAGTCTATTGCTAATTGCCCCCGGGGTTTTTAAAAAATTTTTAATATTTTGCCCCCTTTATTTTTATTCAAAATTATATACTGTTCAACAGAAATTTTATTTATAAAAAAACATCTTTTTTTTTTTTTTTTAAAAAATTAAAAAATGGATTTTTGTTCAAATTAACCCGTAAAAAAGTGACTCCACCATCTTTAAACATATATTTCTCCCCTGTAAAATAGTGTCTAAGGGTTAAAAAAATTTAACCGAGTTCTGTCCGGACTCCCACTTTAAAATAAATACCAAACATTTTGTAAATTTTGTTAAAAAATATTCTTGATTCTATTTTTGACGATGCATGTCAAATATAAAGGCAAAATACATGCAAATCAGCAGGATAATTGAAACATAAACAAACAGACAACAACAAAAGAGTCGCATTTCCACATTTCTTCTGGCTTGTTTTAATCCCCCACTTCTCGGCTTCACGAGCGAGATTGCGCGTTCAAAGCAATTTTTAGAGCAGAGCCGTTTTTCGCCCTTTTCGCCAAATTTATAAGGAAATCGAAGATATAGATATGAAGTTACGTAGCTACGTAATCAAGGGCCCTGGGGCAAATAGATAACTGGGGACCTATCTATACTGGTTAGAATATTAATACTTTAAAGGTGCAGAGCTACTTAATTTTAAGCTCTTTATCGTCAGCTGCTGTAGTGTAGTGTAATTCAGTAGAAAATATTTAAATAAAAATAACACAATTAATAGCAAAGACTAAAAAAACCTACTTTGCAACAGGGATACCGTAAATGTCTATATTATGTAGCACTAAAGGTAAACCCTAACATAATCTGGAAATATACGCACATAGTTTGCCCAAATAAATTTCAAAATTAGTAAATGAAATATAATATGTTTTATTATTTGATTATGATTATAATCGTTTCAATGAAAGTAATTACGTGGAAAACTTAATATATAAAATTCAGGGTTCAGAGCGTAACTCTGCTTTGAGATGTTTTGTAGAAGAGTTAAATTGCATTTTACTTTGGAATTCATACTAAAGCATATTTGAGATATGTACTGTTATACTTATAATTAATAACGCGCTTATTAAAAAAATGCTCTATTTTTAAACCCAATAATTTTCTGGTTATTATTTTAATGTTTCGACGTTATGATCTACTTTTTATTTTCATTGCGACTGTAAAGGAACGATAAATAAACTTCTTATCGTGATTTATCGTACATGATTATTTGTTAGGAGCCCTCTCCTGCTCTTCTTTCTTCTTTCTCAGCCTTTACTAATCCACTCCTGGACATAGGCCCTCCAATATTCTTCCATGTTTCCCTGTCCTGTGCCAATCTTATCCATCCTTTGCCAGCAATCTCTCTTATATCATCAGCCCATCGTCTTTGAGGTCTGCCAACGCTCCTTTTAGTTTGTCTTGGTCTCCAACTAACGACTCTTGCTGCCCATCTTTCTACATCCTGTCTGGCAACGTGTCCAGCCCATTGCCATTTTAATTGTGCTCTTTTCTCTCTTCAAAACATCTGTTATTCCTGTTTTCGTCTTATTTTTAGTGTTTGTTATTTTATCCTTAAGACACACTCCAAGCATTGCTCTTTCCATTGCCCTTTGGTTTACCCTCAGTTGTTCAGCGTGTTTTTGTAGTTGGGGGGTGCTTCATCGTTTTCTTCCCAGCAATAGGTTGTTACCGTAGTGACCACAAATTTTCATGTCCTATTTCTTTGAGAGTTTCCTGAATTTTGCTGGTTTTTTTTATAAAATTTTGGGGCTGATTTTTCCGAAGCGTCATTCGGGTTCTCTTAATTTTCTGCTGATTCCATTTTTTTGCTCGTTTAAAAAGTATGTCCCAAATCAGTTTTAGTATCCAAAAATAATTTTTTTCCTACCGGGGTTTCATTGATCTCTAAAGAATCTTCCAAACCCATAGTGAAAATTGGGTGATTTTCCCCTGCGAAGCTCAATTGCATTCTTTGTTTTGAGTTTTTTAAATCAAATAAGGACATGTCATCGGGGCACACTATGGTTATATATATTTATAATATATTATTAATGTCTATATCTTTAAATATATCTTAATATGTAAATATTGGGTATATATTCTATACATCTCTCTAATTATATATATATATTTTATATATATATTATAATATATTATATATATATATATCTTTGATGATCATAGAGTATCTATAGTCTATTCTTGCATTTTTTAAAGAGTCTAAGAAGGACCACTTCTCTATCGTATCAAAAGCCTTATGATAGTGTACAAACGCTAGGTGTAGTGATACATTGTACTCCGTCGCTTTCTCTATGAGTGTTCGAATTGTTTTGGAGATGGTCTATTGTACTTAACTTTTTTCGAAATCCTGCCTGTTCATTTGGTTGGTACGAGTCTAATTTTTGTGTTAATCTGTTGGTTATTATTCGGGATAGTAGCTTATAAAGGTGGGATAATAAGCTTATAGGCCGATAATTTTCTATATTGGATATATCTCCCTTTTTAAATATCAGAATAACTTCTGCCTTTTTCACTCTCCTACAAATTTCAATTTTTTTATACTAAGTTGACATACTTAAAGCCATGTTGCAAGTTTAGTTCAAGCTATTAGAGATTTCGTGGCAAGGAGCTAAAAAGTAAAAAAACTTTATGTGATTACAATATTTATTTAACTTTTTCGAATGTCCCTGTAAACATTATTACCATACTAGTCCAACATGCTCAGGCCCGTATGAGGTAAAGACCAGTCCATAACTCCATAAGAGTAATTTATTTATTTAATTGTCGTAACAGATTTTTTAAATTTTAGATAATAGGCAATGGAGCAAAATTAGCAATAGAAGAATGCCAAAATCAGTTCGAATATAGTCGATGGAACTGCACAACGTTTCCGGATAAGAATAACTCATTTGGCAACGTAGTAATGATAAGTAAGTTATTTACTATATATTTTTTTTAAATATTGCGAAATACTTACATGCATATAGAGGGTGTCCGGAAAAATTTGAGAAATCTCCCGGATATGAAAAAAAAACACGTAAAGATAAATACTTTTTTCGTAACTTTGGACGTTCCATACAAACCTTTACCTATCGACTAAAAATTAGGTACTGTTCATTCAGAGCTGTCGCAATTACTTTTAAAAAGTAATTCAATTACAATTACCAATTACTCTTCTAAGTAAATTACGATTACCAATTACTAGCATGTTTGTTAAAAGTATTTTAATTATCAATTGAAACTAAAAGTAATTGAATATTTTAGCAATTACTTTATTTAAATAACCACATAATATAATAACGTGATACACTAAACAAATAGCATATTTATACTAATATGGATAATACGCGAACGTCACACTATTCATACTGCTTTTTTGGCAAGTTCAACATTAAATGACCCTAAAATAATTTTTTTTTTATCCTACCCAAAACATCAACAGATTTTTCCCAATGAGGTTTAAAGGTGTATGGAAACCCAATACTGTAGAACAAAATTGTCCAGGCGTGCAAAGCAGCGGGAATCGGGGGATTGGCCCCGTGGGGTTTGCGCAATGAATAGTAGGTCAGAGCCGGGCTTCCATAATTCTTTTGTTACTATCTATAAAGTTGACATCATCAAATGTCAAATTCAAGCATTCACTGTTTTTTTTTTTGCACAAAATTGATGGTTATTAACGATACTACCATAGAATATTTAAAATTATTGTGTAATATTGGATTTTATATCATCTGATATAATATGGCCACTTCTCAGCCTTCTATTTAAATGGTCGATATTTTTGGGAGTTTTGCATTTTTACTAAAAATCTTTGTAAATAAATAAAAACACGATTTTTTTAAAATAAATTTCAGACATTGTATGATAGTTTCATGTACTTATCACCAATTTTGTGATAAAAGAAGGGCAAGATAGTGTAAATGAGTTTAATTTAATCCTAAGATTGCGGTTGTACATTAAAAAGTGAAAATTTTTATAACTGCTTTTTAGGCATATACTTTTCACTAATAACAAACATTCATGAGACAGAATAACAGTGGTTAAAAATGTTTAGTAACCTTGGTACCTAGGTATCCATTGTAACAGTAACCGTTAAATATTTATGTATCTACAGTATGTCGATGCAAAGTTGATAATGTAAGTTTAAGAAACCAAAAATCTAATTTCTTTTTAAACAAATACATAAAAAGCAAAAAGGAACTTTAACATAAAATTGTACTTTCTTTCATTCAATTAGAGGGACCTGTATATACTAAAATTTTAAGCTTTAAAACTAAAATCTATTTTGCAATGATAAAATGTTTTATAGCTATTTAAGAAATATCGTACGAAAAGAAAAAACCAGAAACGTAAAGTGAAACATCGGACCCACGTTGGGCGCCGTCTAACATAGTCTAATTTTATTATTATTTAAAGCAACTTTCTGTTAGTTAACAAGTTTGAACAAATAAAAAAAAAATAGTGTCTCACAATCCTACAAGAATATTATCATCTAGTTTATTTTTAAATACAATATTATCTTTAACTATAACTATAAAAATTTTGTAAAAACTGGAAAAATTGTTTTAAAATTAAAATTTGAAAAACTTTAACATTTTTTTTTAATTTACCATGTTGGGAACTATTTTGTCACCAGTCTGACTTATACCTATAATCCTAACAGCTAGTTGTTATAAAAAATAATAAAATGTTTTTTTTTTCTTAAGTAGGGATAAACCAAACCAAAACCGTCAAAATAGCTATCTGTAGATAACTGGATATGATATAAAACTAAACATATTATATTACGTTCTGTAGGTCACAATTTAACGCCAATAATATAACATATCCAGAATACCTAAAGAGTTATTGTAATAACCGATAGATGGCACACTATTTCGTTGCTCACGGATTTCCCTAAATTATATTACTTATGTGGCGTCTTATTTTAATTATAAATGTTAAATTAAGTGCGTTCTACGAATGTTCACGGTGTATTTTATATCTGGTATAAATAAAGTTTCGTATTTTGATCTATAATAAATCAGTTATATGATACAAGGACTGTATAATATACAAATTAAATGATGCGATTTATTAAGAGACCCTTAAGGAGTGTTTATTTATTATTATTTTTCGGTGACATGTTCTTATTCTATATGATTTATGATAGGATATGTTTAAAATTTTAGTTGTCAGTATTTGTTCCAACTTTGCCAATGTATGTTTTTACTCGGATCTTTACTGGAGTTAGTAAAATGCGAACTGTTAGTGCTTATGCCGAGTTATATAGGTTTGGTTTAAAATTCAAAGTTACAGTTAGTCAAGGACCAATAACCGGTGCCATTTCACCAGTTAACCTTAAGGTTGAAGATTAATGTAACCTATAATATGGGCCTTAGACCATTAGTGTCCAGTTCACTTCTTTACAACTACTCCGTAAAATATTTTCAAAAGATTTCCTCTAAAAAACTTACCCTTTTTGTTTTTTGCAGATACACGTTATTTATGCTCGAAGCGCTAATTTTGTACTTATTCTCAATCTGCAAAATAAGGAAAACAGAATTAATTTTCCAAAAGCAATTACTCTAAAAATTTCTGTCTTTCTTGATTTGGTATAGATTTAGAAGAAGTACTGAGCTTTTGCTTAAAAGATTTAGAACGATTCAAAAATCGTGGACGTGGAGGTCGAAAAAGTGAACTGATCCCACGTTGGTGACACAAAATAATATTATGACCCAAATACTCCTCAAAGTTAGGAATAAGCTAACGCTAAACCGACAGTCATAAGCATTTGCCAATTATTTTTGTTCTGAAGGCCATGACAAGTTAGACCCCCTACTTTTATGAGTTTGTAAATTATTCGAAATCATTTTAAAACATGTTTGTTTTTACCTACTATTACCAACTAACTTATTTAATTATATTATTATTTTCCTTTGTATTATCTGCATAAACTAAATTGGCCGAATCTTAGGACCGTTCTTTACGGAACCGTATTCCCAACTAGAAGAAGACTCCTGATATATACTTACATTAAGGAACTGAGCTCAAAATCAATATTAATCGAACAAACCTATAAAAAAGGTGAAAAAGATATATATTTTCGAATTTATAGAGTAGTTTAGCGATAGTCATGGCTTACTGAATCAAACTCATTGACACTCGCTTACAACTAACATTTCGGCGTTTGCTTATCCTTAAACTTGACCAGAATTTGAGCCATCGATGTTAATTACTCAAACATGCCGTTTTTAATTTTGATCCTTTAAAAGAATATACTAAATTATTAAATGAAATAAAAGTACCTAAATGTAAACCTTATTTCTTTTAATAATCCAAAGAAATACACAAACATTGTAGAAATCATCTAAAAGATAGTTAAGATTGCCTTACTTTTCTCACTGCTATTTCCTATGAAATTTTTATTTTCTTTAATTCATAATTGATATATTATTATTTATTCGGTTACCTAACGTTACCTCTCATAAGAAGCACCTAATTTAAATATAAGAAATACTTACCTAAAGTAGAAAATGCCCGGTATATTACCCTTAGATTTGCAAAATAAAACCATACAACCTCTAGTCATTTTGTTACGATATTATAAGAAACAAACAATAAACACAAAATTATAGTCACAATTTAATAAACATTAATCACTAAAATAAGAAGGTTTTTATCAATCCAAAAAAACTTCTGCAACCACAAAATATAATCACAAAAAGCAAAATAATCGAAACTAATACGGCTCCCATAAAAGTATAATGTGTTGCCTAACTACACACTGATTTATCAGTGTGTAAGTAGGCAACACTTTAAAATTTTTTTTGGGGAATTTCTATTCCAAAATTTGGCGGGGCTTTGACAGTTATTTTCATACTGGGCTGACATTTTTTGATCGAATGGGCCATAGCATTGGGCTTCCATACACCTTTAAACTTCCTGGATTTTTCCACAAAAAAAAAGTATAAAAGGTAATTTAATTTATCGTAGTAATTCAATTATTTATTAGGTAATTGAATTAATTTCCAAGTAATTCAATTACTATACAAGTTATTGAATTACTTTCTAAGTAATCGAATTAATTGAGATTCGTGTAAATCCATTACCATTTACGATTACATTATCTTATTAATTGATAATCCAAATACAATTACCTTTTCCCGAAAGTAATTGAATTAAAGTAATCCAATTACTGTGATGGAATTGAATACGATTTTTCAATTATTTTAGTTGAATTCCCGACAACTTTGTCTTTATTCATGCCCTTAATATTAACCGTGTTTAAAAAAAACATCACTTTATTTACACTTTTCTTCTCTCACAAACGTAATAGTTTCGATAAAAAGTTAAACCTTTAGTTAAAAACTTCGTTAGAGGGTTGAACATGGGCTCCGTAAAGTCTGATACACTCGCGAGCACATTTGATAAGAACAAAGATCCTTGTGGATAAAGCCTTGATCGAAAAATGTCCAGATAGAAATTCTGTCATCAACTTAACTGATAAATTCTCATAAAAAAACATTTTGAATTCATCAGTAATCTCTTTAGCAAAACAATAATGCTTTTCTTGCCATTTTCCTGGTCATAATTTTATGGAAAACTATACATGAATTTGTTTTTTTTTGTTAATCTGTAAGTATTCGTAATTGCTGTTTCAAAAACACAATAGTTTATTATAACTTCCAATCAAACATCGTATTTTATTTGGATCTATCAGACTTTTTCTACAAGGATGTATCTTTTATCGAATACGTGAAATACATGATGTAATAGAGTAACATTTTTTAAAAACGGTTAGGATTAGCGACATGAATAAAGAGTACTTAATTTTTAGTCAATTGTTTTGTGAAAAACGGTGTCCGAAGTTCTTATCAATACGGGGCGTAAAAAAAAGAAGTCGTGAGTGTCATAGCTAGTCCATCCCTACAGCTGTGATTAATTCACAACACTTCCTTTGATAGTAATTTGAGGAGTCTTACTTAATACTACATCTTATTAAAATTATATTTAAAAAAATTGATTTTATTGAGCTCTTTTGGAGCCAAAATCTCAGAAGAGAAGGCCTATACGGAGCCCAAACTTTCCAGCCTTAGGGGCCCTACTGATTACTCCAGTAAGTTCCGAGGGCCAAAACCATATTATCATTGTTGCCGGTGGTAAGAAGTGAAATAGTCCACTGATGAAAAAAAAGTCCGAAAAAATACACAACGTTTAAAAAAGGCTGCAAAGGGACTAAAGTCCGCAAAACGGCAACACTGCAATTTTTAATTTTCCTGTCATTATCTGTAATTTCTATATTAGTCGTAGAGTACGAGCCATGAGGAGTAACGTGACACGACATCTGGTGGAAAAAGCGGAAATAGGGGAGTACCTTCTATCGCTAACAGATGGCGCTAATAGCACATCGAAAATCTGTGATTCGAGAAAGTTCTGGTGTCTTCCACTCACTTAGATGCAGATGGAATATATAAGGCTAGTGGCGCAAGCACAAGTCAGTTCCTATGACACTGTTGTTTAAAAATATTGCATACCTCCTTAAAACGTGTTTGTGCGTGTTTAAGTTTAAGACATCTTTATAACAGTATTTTGATTTGAATTGTTGCTTTTGTGTGTGAATTAGTAGTATGGAAAAAAGCGAAAAATTGATAGTGAATGCAGAAAATTCAAAGATCAGTGGAACATTCAGTATTTCGTAATTGAGTTCAGAACAAGGCGCTATGTTTTATTTGCAGAAAGCATAGCCGTTCTCAAAGAATATAACATTAAACGTCATTATGAAACAAAACATTTTCAAAATTACTCAAAAATACAGGAAGTTTGCGGACAGAAAAAATTGAAGCTATGCAGCGCGGATTGAAATCGCAGCAATCTTCATTTACAAAACTCAAAACTGAACAAGAGGCTGCAACTCGTGCCAGCTTTTTGTGGCTCTTGAAATTGCAAAACGTGGAAAAACCCTTCACGATGGAGAAATGATCAAAGAATGCATAATTGCAGAGCCGAAGAAATGTGCCCTGAAAAGGTAAATTTATTAAAAACTGTCAGTATGTCAGCAAACACTGTGGCTCGAAGGGTAGAAAACATCGCTGAAAAATATCCTCTCAAAGGGTTTGAAAAAATGGACATTTTGGGGTTTTTTTTGGGCCCTTTGGGTGAGTCAACGGTGTGTCGATACTGCTCAGGTGTTGATTTATATTCGAGTAGATAAAAGCTATGAAGTGCACGAAGAACTTCTTGATATATATAGTATTCATGGCACAACTACTGGTACAGATATTTTTAAAGGAGTTGAAATGGCCATTAATCAAAAGAACCTTCGATGGAAAAACTTGAAATGTATTACAACTGATGGAGGCAAAAACATGAGTGGGAAAGATAAAGGAGTGGTCGCTCTTGTGTCAAAGGCTGTAGAAAATGACGGTGGTTCAAAACCATTAGTCTTACATTGTATCATTCATCAACAGTCTTTGTGCGGAAAATGTTTGGATATGTCTGACGTTCTGAAACCAGTCATATCAACCGTTAATTTTATCAGATCTTTTGGGCTGAATCACCGACAATTCTGACAATTTATTGAAGAGATTGGAGAAACTGACTTACCTTATCATACTGCCGTACGCTGGCTTAGTTGTGGAAAGTCCTTCAGCGCTTTTTGAACTTCGAGCAGTGATCAAAATTTTTTGAATGAAAAGCATCGCCCCCTTACTGAATTACAAAACAACGCATGGCTGTGGAAGTTAGCATTCTATGTTGATTTGACAAAACATGTGAACGAACTGAATTTGGGATTGCAAGGAGAAAACCAGCATCTTCCTGATTTATACACTAATATCAAATCATTCCGGAAGAAATTGAGACTGTTTCAATCACAACTACGAAGTAAATGTTTTTCACATTTTAAAACATGTGAAATATTCAGCCACACTACTAAGACTGAGTTTCCTATCGATTTTGCAATCGAAACTTTGAGTGCTTTGAAGATAAATTTTGATACTCGTTTCTCGGACTTTGATGCCATTGCGAATCAAATTAAGATTTTTCAGAATCCTTTTGATACTGAAATTGAAACCCTAGCCCCGGAACTTCAAATGGAAATGATTGATCTACAATGCAGTGATATAATTAAGAACAAATATCAAAACTCATCTTTTTTGGAATTTTATAAGAGTCTTCCACTGACACAATTTGATAATTTGCATAAATTTGCTCGTGGTCTGTTTTCTGTTTTTGGTACTACTTATTTGTGTGAGAAAACCTTCTCCAAAATGAAGTACACAAAAAAAGTTTACAGATCGAAATTAACTGATCAGCATCTTAAATCTCTTTTAATAATTGGTACAAGTAAAATTAGTCCACAACTACAAACTATTGTCAGTGGAAAATCTCAATTACATAAATCTCATTAGTATTTCATATGTCATTACGTTTGTTATAAGTTATGTGATTATTTAAAATGTATAAAATGTTAGTTGGATTCATTTCAATAATTTGTTAGTTGTTATATACTGAAGTTAAATTTTCTGCATATTATACATGTCTTTACTCATTACAATTCTGTGTTTCTTTATCCAACTTATCACAAAAACAATAACAATAAGCCTACAAGAATGTTATGAGTTAGCGGAGTTAGCCCATGACCATATCAATGTAGTTGTCATATTAATAATTATTCAACATAAAATTAGAATACTTCAGTAAACTAAATTTAATTTGCTATAAAAATTATTTGTTCTCTAAAAGGAGTTTTCAAGTATGCTAGCTCTCCGCGGGCCGGACAAAATCTGTCCGCGGGCTGGATGTGGCCCTCGGGCCGTAGTTTGGAGACCCCTGGCCTATACGAACAAACTTTATATGACCTTATAGTATTCTTTTCAAGTGTTTTTTCCATATCCGGGAGATTTCCCATATTTTTTCCAAACACCCTGTATATAATTAATTATCTATATCTATCTCTATCTATTATTATTTTTCAGAAAGTCGTGAGGCAGCGTATTTGAATGCTATCTCAGCTGCGTCGATGGCGTACGCAGTCACTCGAGCATGCACAAAAGGAGAGCTTCCAGAGTTTTGTTCATGCGATAATAAAATAAGGTAAATTAATTGTTATTATTATTTTGATTAAGGATAAGCAATTAGTGTACAAAGTACTAGTAATTGATCTCACGACATTATCTAAAGTTCTTTAAATAAAAGTTTAATTATTCCTTTTTGAACTGAAATAAAATAAATTTTAAAGTACGAGTATATTCCATGATATTATGTTTTAAAGATGGTATTATGAATGACATTCGCAGCTTTAATACAGGTCATTCAGATCCTAAATATCCCATTTTCTATGACATTCTCGCATAAAATTGGCTCAGTTTCACTCACGATCTTTATAAAAAAAAATTAAACGGCGTTAAATCACAGCACCTGGGTGGCCAATTAATGTCATTACATCACGATATAACTTCACTACAAGCTCTTAATAATACTTTTGCTGACAATAGTACCATTTACTCATATATTCAGTTTTTCAAGTTAGTCTCTAAGCATGGCAAAACAAGCATTGGTTGATGCAGATATCTTTGGAAGTTTCAATTAATTCTGGATTGGGGCATCAAATATATTATTCAGTAAAAATATATATTGATCATTGATTCAGTTTAATATATGTCTTGTACTTTGTTATAGAATGTATTAATGTTTTGAGTTAAGTGCAATAAGTAAATTAATTAAAAAAATAAATTAAAGGTATATCTTGAACTTTCACGTAAACCGGTTTAAAGTGCATGTTTCGCAACGTCTAATAATATGAATAATACATTCTAAATAATATAAAGTTTGCATTGTTTTACATTTTAATTTTCTTTAGACAGAGAAAAACACAAAAATGGAAATGGGGCGGTTGTTCCGACGATATTAGATATGGAGAGAAGTTTTCAAAAGAGTTTTTGGATGTTAAAGAAGATGCAAACACTGCTCTTGGCCTCATGAATTTACATAATAACGAAGCCGGAAGAAGGGTTAGTAAGTTATTTAAATGTTTTATATACAGAGATAATTAAAATTTTATAAACTAACTACAAATTCTAAAATTATGATAGTGGTAAAAGACAGAGTTTTATTTGCTCAAAATAAATAAGCTTTCGTCCTTACTTCATTTATTACAACCATGATTTAAATATTTCCAAGATTTATTTGGTAAAAATCTTTACCACACCTGGAATGTTTACATTTGTTTTTTTCGTTTAGGCAGTAAGATCAAGGATGCAAAGAACCTGTAAATGCCATGGCGTTTCAGGATCATGTAGTATGCAAATCTGTTGGAGGCGGTTGCCAACATTAAGAAAAGTCGCCGAAGGTCTTTATAAAAGGTAAAGAATTAAGTGAAATGTATATACAGGGTGTCTAAAAACAAACTATGGTTACTGCCTTTTTAAACCAATGCAATACATTTTTTGTCAAGGTGTTTTTTCCAACAAAAATGATTATTGTATAAACACTAAAAAACTTTAAAACCAATTATCATTTATCAAAGAAATTGAGGAAAAGTTAGTTTCTTATAAAATTTTAATGTTTTTTCCTACCACAATCTGTTCATTTTTGATTGGGAGAAAAACACCTAGAACTTTACCATAGTTCCTGACTTTTTAAAGCAATATATAAGGCCCAGATTCGAGGAGATTCTGGAAACGAGAGATACGAAGTCGGCAATTATGGCAAGTTGCGCATTTGGGGCCTAACAACATGCCGAGTAGAAGTTGTAAAATTCCGAGTACTTCCGAGATATCCGAAAAAATCGAAATTTGATGATTTCGTTTTAATTTTGTCGACGTTATTTGAATATGGAAAAAAAAGACACTTTTCATGGCCATTTTAGCCTACAAAACAGGTTGAGAGATTTTCGACGACGTTTCGTTTTCGTTAAACCATCATCAACTTTATTTTTTTAAATGCGGCACTCAATTGTTTATTGCATTTTTTTAAAGCAGTTAAAATCCCAATTACAATGATGTATAACACTTAATATTTTTCTGTTAAATAAACATATTTTCCATAAGAGACAATGAGTAAGACAAGGAACGCACATCATTTCTTATAGGGGTGTTCCATATTTGTTAATAAATATTAAGTGTTATACATTTTTTTAATTGGGATAATAAGAGGTTCAAAAAGATTTAATAAAAAACCCATGTCGGTATTTAAAAAAATAAAGTTGATGATAGTCTAACAAAAACGAAACGTCGTACGGAAAATCTCTCAACGGTGTTTTGTAGAGCTTAAGAAGTGGTCATGAGAAAGTGTCTTTTGTTTTTCCATATCTCTTTAAATAACGTCAGAAAAAAATAAAAACGAAATCAGCAAATTTCGGTTTTTTCCGGATATCTCCGGAAGTACTCGGAATTTTACAACTTTCTAATCAGCATGTTGTTAGGCACCTAAATGCGCAACTTTGCCATAATTTAACTGACTTCGTATCTCTTACGGTTTCCGAGATCCCCATGCATGCACTCGAATCTGTGGCACCCTGTATATAACCAAGTTGACTTTAAAAAACTAATTATGATATCAGGATTCTATGATAAAAACTTTTACACGTAAATGCCGAACATCCTGTAAAATGCTTAATTTAGTTTATTAACAAAATAAAAATTACCACTTAAAATTTTGTATTCATTTTAGATATGAAGGGGCGTCTCATGTAAAATACGTCGAAAGGCGACGAAAGAAACTGAAAGTAATTAGTCCCGATTTTAAAAAGCCGAATCGAACCGATCTCGTCTACCTGGAAGATTCTCCAGACTACTGCGAGAAAAACGAAACGTAAGTACAACAAAAGAACTGCCCCTAGGTGTCTACCATGGAAAATTCGGCAAACATCTTCCAGATTATCCAAAATCACCCATTTTTTTAAATAAAGCTTAAATTAGTTCTAAAACCTAAACCACAGGAACACACAGCTCTGTATTTCAAACAGAAATATATGCTTTACTGCACTGTGCAAGAGAAAATAATAGGATGGCTTACAAAAATAAGCGGATCTGCATAATAACAGATAGCCAAGCGTCACTAGGGGCACTAGTAAACCCCAAGGTGACGTCCAAGCTGACATGGGAATGCCAAAAAGAACTGGAGGTCCTGGGAGAACGCAACAGAGTAACTCTCCTGTGGGTACCAGGACATTAGGGAATAGAAGGCAACGAAAAAGCGGATGAGCTAGCGAGATATGGATCATCCACACCATACTTTGGACCAGAACCTGCCCTTGGAGTGATCAAAACCACTGCACGAGGGCAAACAAGGGAATGGATCCGAAACAAACACAAGGAATACTGAGAGAACCTCGGTAGAATAAGACATGGAAAGGGCTTCATAAGGGGCTCATCCAAAAGAACGAAGGAAGAACTACTAAGACAAAGTAGGAAAAGACTTCGCATAACAGTAGGGTTGCTAACAGTTCCAATAACCTAAAAGGACACCTACACAAGATAGGCTCATACAATGGGGACCCAAGGTGCAGAATGTGCGACGAGGGGGAAGAAACAGCCTACCACATCCTGTGTGAATGTGAAGCGTTAAATCACAAAAGACAGGCATTATTTGGCCAACCGAAAATGAGCCCACAGGAGTATATCAACCAACCAGTCTCGGGGTTATACAGACTTGTAGGAGGGACAAGACTAATGGGAGGATTGGTATAAAAGACAATGGGAGATTAGGCACAAAAAGCCCAAGAGGCTGCGCTGCCTCCGGTAGTGAAAGACGGCTCCCAGGAAGAATAAGAAGAAGAAGAAGAAAACCTAACCACCTCCTTTTTTCAAGGTTTGAACTTCTCTCATTCTTTCATCCCCACGGCTGCGTTTGTATGTTAGTCCAGAAAACGAAGCTAAAAAAAGTGCAAAACCTGGCAATTTTTTTAAAATGCATGGATTTGCATGAAAATTTGGGATTTAGCTTAACTTACTCTCCTCTTTAAAATTTATATTATGCCGATGGGCGCTCTTTATTTTTTAGGGGTGAAAGTACCTTTTATTGCTAAAAACCTATAAAACTATACATTAAAGCTTAAGTTGAGTAAAATTTGACTCAAATGAGTTTAAAAAGTAGTATTTTGTTTTTTTGAACCATTATTTGAAATATTTCAGCCATTAAAAATCAACTCTTATTGTGATTAAAAAAAAATTACCCCTAAAATTTATTATATTATTACAGTGTTTTGCATGAAAATTTGGGATTAAGCTTAACTTATCGTCCTCTTTAAAATCTCTATTATGCTGAAGGTAGCTTTTTATTTTTTAGGGGTGAAAACTACCCCTTATTGCAAAAACCTTCAAAACTTTCGTATTAAAGCTCAAGTCACATAAAATGAGGCTCATATAAATTAAAAAATAAGTATTTAATTCTTTAAAACATTATTTAGTATATTTCAACCCTTAAAAATTAATCCTTATTATACCTTAGTAAAAAAAAATCTTTACGCTGGAAAAATTAACGTATTGTCAAATAGTTGTAATTAAAAAAATGTGATTGCTCAAAATTATTACTTATGTAATTTTTTACCCGTCAAAAATCCACCCCTTACAATATTACAACGCAAAAAATAGTACAAAACCGCGCATTTTTTCAAAAATGCATCGAATCGCTTTTAGCATGCTCCAAAAAATTGTTTTTTTTAAACATAACTCCTTCAGTTTTTGTAACAAAAGATCTTTAAAAAACCATTTTGTTGGTTTTTTCAAGAGCTACAAGATCCTAATTTCCGTCATACACTAAATTTAAAAAAGCAAAATATTTGTAGTTTAAAAAGCTACAATTTGATACCTTAGTAATTTTTACGTGTCGAGTTATTTTCAAGAAAATGTAATTTTTATTAACAATCTGAAATTTGGTTTTCACTTACAGCTCCATTTTTTTTCAAAACTAAGCAATTTTAATCAGTTAAAATTTTAGAATGTATTTATGATACCTAGATAAAGAGAATTGAAAAAGAGCTACCACTCATTTTAATCAGGGTGGTAATTAGGGGGTTATTTTCAAGAAAAAAGGGAATTTTTATTAACAATCTGAAATTTGGTTTTCACTTGCAGCTACATTTTTTGTCAAAACTAAGCAATTTTAATCAGTTAAAATTTTTTGAATGTATTTATGATACCTAGATAAAGAGAATTGAAAAAAAGCTACCACTCATTTTAATCAGGGTGGTAATTAGGAGTTATTTTCAAGAAAAGGTAATTTTTATTAACAATCTGAAATTTGGTTTTCATTGCAGCTCCATTTTTTTTTCAAAACTAAGCAATTTTAATCAGTTAAAATTTTAGAATGTATTTATGATACCTAGATAAAGAGAATTGAAAAGAGCTACCACACATTTTAATCAGGGTGGTAATTAGGAGTTATTTTCAAGAAAAGGTAATTTTATTAACAATCTGAAATTTGGTTTTCACTTGCAGCTCCATTTTTTTTCAAAACTAAGCAATTTTAATCAGTTAAAATTTTAGAATGTATTTATGATACCTAGATAAAGAGAATTGAAAAAGAGCTACCACTCATTTTAATCAGGGTGGTAATTAGGGAGTTATTTTCAAGAAAAGGTAATTTTTATTAACAATCTGAAATTTGGTTTTCACTTGCAGCTCCATTTTTTTCAAAACTAAGCAATTTTAATCAGTTAAAATTTTAGAATGTATTTATGATACCTAGATAAAGAGAATTGAAAAAGAGCTACCACTCATTTTAATCAGGGTGGTAATTAGGGAGTTATTTTCAAGAAAAGGTAATTTTTATTAACAATCTGAAATTTGGTTTTCACTTGCAGCTCCATTTTTTTTCAAAACTAAGCAATTTTAATCAGTTAAAATTTTAGAATGTATTTATGATACCTAGATAAAGAGAATTGAAAAAGAGCTACCACTCATTTTAATCAGGGTGGTAATTAGGGGGTTATTTTCAAGAAAAGGTAATTTTTTTTAACAATCTGAAATTTGGTTTTCACTTGCAGCTCCATTTTTTTTCAAAACTAAGCAATTTTAATCAGTTAAAATTTTAGAATGTATTTATGATACCTAGATAAAGAGAATTGAAAAAGAGCTACCACTCATTTTAATCAGGGTGGTAATTAGGGGTTATTTTCAAGAAAAGGTAATTTTTATTAACAATCTGAAATTTGGTTTTCACTTGCAGCTCCATTTTTTTTTTCAAAACTAAGCAATTTTAATCAGTTAAAATTTTAGAATGTATTTATGATACCTAGATAAAGAGAATTGAAAAAGAGCTACCACTCATTTTAATCAGGGTGGTAATTAGGGAGTTATTTTCAAGAAAAGGTAATTTTTATTAACAATCTGAAATTTGGTTTTCACTTGCAGCTCCATTTTTTTTAAACTAAGCAATTTTAATCAGTTAAAATTTTAGAATGTATTTATGATACCTAGATAAAGAGAATTGAAAAAGAGCTACCACTCATTTTAATTAGGGTGGTAATTAGGGAGTTATTTTCGAAGATTTTTGAACACAAAAAATTTTGGTCCAACCTTATTTTAATCATAACCTACTTAACTTTTATGATACATATCTTTAAAGAAAAAGGTCTTTGCTAAGTCATCAAAAAAGTTATTATTAGTTTTCCTTGAAAAATACGTAGATTTTGCGATATTTGCATGTGAAACTCTGAATTTTTGTGTTTAATAAATAACAGCTAACCCTTAACAAACTACAACTTGGTTTGTATTGGTCCCACAGCAATAACAATTTTTTTTTGTTTTTAAAAGCTACCATTTTCTTATTTGCAGTTTTGGAATAAAATGCATACTTATCGAGTTATTCGCAAAGGAACGATTGAAAACGTTGATTTTATCGAAAAAACTCCGACTTTTGATCGCTAATAACTCGAAAACTATGCATTTTACAAAAAAATGCATAGAACATTTTTTGCTTACAAATCATTTTTCTATCAATTCCTGTGGTCAAAATATATAAAAATTCCACCTCCGAGTTGGTTTGACAACCACCCCAAGGAAAAGGCGCCTTCGGCATGATATACTTTTTGATCCTTAGACTACTCCCTACCTACTTTCAAAATTTCAAGTCATTCTATGTATTTTGAAAACATTGCTAGGCAAAATGTTTCGTTCCCTGGACAACATACGTTTTTAATTATTATTATTATTATTAATTTAATCAATCTTAACATTCCCAACCAACTTATAATAAAGTTCATTTTAGGGATTATACAACTCATAGTGTATTTTTTCCTATATTAAAGAAGTGATTAATAAGTGATAATCATACATGCTACCTCTAATAATTGTTTATGCTACCTGGCTATATACCATAGCTACATACATGTATACTTCATCTCATGTCATAGAATTATTTTTACTGTCAAACTTATGATGGCAAATAAAACGAGATTTGGCAGTAGCTCGGTACCAGAAGTGGAATGTCTTACTCTTACACAGTGGATTTCGCACAGAAAACGGTACCTCGGCTCTGATAAAAAGTATAATAAGTTGCTTACCTACACACTAATTTATCAGTGTGTACACATAATAAAATTTCGTGGAATTTTGTTACTGCGCAGAATCGCGGGGGCCACTCATGACAGTTATTTTCATAGTGGGTTGGACATCTTTTGATCGAATAGGCCATAGCATTGGGCTTCCCTATACCTTCCAACTTCCTTGCACTTAACGCTTTAATCAGGCAACACAATTCCTCTTACGGAGTCGTTGTGTTTTCTGAGTAACGCGGTTCCTGCAGGTAAAAGTATTATACTTTTTGTATTACATTAGATTATTATTACCTTTCTAATCTGGATAATTCCCATTTATATATTTTGGGTTACTTTACAGATTAAACATCCTTGGTACCCGAGGTCGCATCTGCAACGTAACGAGCCAAGGAATCGACGGGTGCCGCTTGCTCTGCTGCGGGCGGGGGTACCAAACGAAAGTAAAAGACGTGGAAGAAAAATGCAACTGTGCATTTGTGTGGTGTTGTAACGTGGTGTGTAGTACGTGTCGATCAAGGAAAGAAGAACATGTTTGTAATTAATAACTTAAAAAAATAGAAAGTATTTTCCTTATTTTTGCATAATGGTCTGATAAAAAAAAACATTGTCATTTGATCGATTTGCTGATAAATGAATTCAAAACCAAAAAATTTAGTCGCGACTGCAGAAATATACATGGTGTCAATCACACCGAATTCTTGTATAAAAAGCTATATTTATTTTTGAAAAATCGCATACAAATATGGCATCTAAAGAAAGTAAGGAAAAACGATAATGTTTTACATATCTCTTACTATTTTTAAAGTAGTCCTTAGAATAATGACTTTAAAATTTTATGTTTCATGTATAGTACTGACTGTTATGACTGGTATCTTGCCAAAGGGTGTCACCTAACCTAAACCCTAAATCTACTTTGATAATTGTTTCATATTGTCTAACATCCGAGTTATAGACGACCTTCACCCATCTACTCATTGAATGAAAACTAAGTTTTTTCAAATATAATATGTATAAAATAAAAGTATCGCAAATGGATTGCCTAAAAAATAATGTTCAAGGCTATGGTTAATTAAAAAAAAATTGAAAAAATGTTTGATACTCTCTGTATAATGTCAATTTTTATTTTTTTACACGACGTGGACCAAATTTTATGTATTTTATTCGAAGTACATTTGTTTACATTCTAAAGGGTTTTTCGATAAGAACGATATGATTTTAAAATTAAATAAAGTAGAAATAAATTAGATATAACCACACTTTTTATATTATCTTGAAGTACAATCGATAAAATTTATGTTTTAAATAGCACGTCGTTTAAATGTCCACCTCGGCTTCGTGTACACGAGTGAATTCGACAAATCCAATTTTCGAAGACTTTCTGCAATAAATCGGGCGTAATCTCACGAATGCAGCATTCATTGTTCAATTTCAAAGCATCAAGGGTTTGTGACCTGTTTGCATAAACCTCAGATTTTAAATAACCCCACAAAAAGTAATCTAAAGGAGTCAAATCACACCTTCTTGGTGGCCAGGCAACAGTTGCATTTCTTGAAATTATCCTTATACCAAACTTTTCTTGCAGTATGGCGACAGTTTCATGAGCAGTGTGACATGTAGCGCCGTCTTGCTGGAACCACATATCTTCTAAATCAAGCGCATCCAAATTTGGTCATAAAAAAATTGTTACCATCTGTCGATATCGTTCATTATTCACTGTAAAGAATCTCCAACCTTGTTTTGGAAAAAAATAATCCAACGATACTACCATGCCATAAACCACACATACAGTTACCTTTAGGGGATGCAAAGGCTTCTCGTGAATCTATTGTGGATTGTTTTCACACCAGAACCGGCAATTTTGCTTATTTACGTATCCACTAAACCAAAAAGGAGCTTCATCTGCGTTCTAAACTCCAAACAGCAATTTCGCGGCGTCCACGATGGTCCAGTGACTTAAATTCTTGGGTCAAAACAATCTTATAGGGGTGTAAATTTAAATATTTTTCAAAATTGCCAATTGTTATGTAATTTAAGTCCTGACTCTTAAGCACGACGAGGAATTGATAAATTTGGATCTTCTGCAACACTATCTCTTACAACAGCAACATTCTCAACAGTTCTGGCATTTCGACGTCTTACTGGAGTTTTACATCGTGAAGAGTAAAATTACTTTTAAATTTCTCAACGATGCAACGAATGGCAAGCATAGAAGGGCAATTATTTAGACCAAAGTTGCCGTGAAGTGCGCAAAAAGTGTTCACAAAAGAACGACCATTTTCGTAAAATTATTAGAAAATAACCAGACGTTTTTAGAGCGAGTATTTAGCCATAATAAATTGTTAGAGTTTACTGAACATAAATGACAACTAATCAGGTATAACTATATGACCATGGCATTACAAAATCATATCATTCTTATTGGAAAACCCTTTATATAGAATAATTATTTGTCGACGGCTCCTACCGGCAAGATATTTCATGGCCGGTTGCACCAACAATTTTAAGGAACCCTTAGCACAAGGCAATCCTTAAAATTGCCAAACAAGCAATATGATTGGTTACATTGGAGATTTAAGGAATACTTAACGCTAAGGGGTCCTTAAACTTATTGGTGCAACCAGCCATCAAATCCCTCAAGAAATTGAGGTGTAATATTTAAGTATCACCATCATACTTTTGAGCCGGTGTGTCTCTCACGTATTCATGTTTTTTCAGTCTCATTTTTTTTACTTTAAGCTTATTGTTTCAAATTTATTTTAAAAATTTTGTTTGCGACAACAAAATAATATTTTATTTGATTAAAAAACTTTTACGCTTTCACGTTAAATATGGAAAGTTCCGACATGGAGTGTATCTGAAATCTGTCCAGAAACACCAAATTGTTACTTTTTTTGCCAATTTACTAGTATTTTTCTAACAGACTGATTTATTCCACGTAAATCAAATTTAAATTTAACAGAGGCAACTCTCTCGGTGACGTCAGGCGCAATCCGAATCAGTTTTGGTACGCCTATGTATCATACGTTCATTCTGCCATGGTTTTTACCTATGCATATTTTCTCACGAATAAATGTATTGAAGAACTATAGAGGTTTCTCCCTGATCCATTTTATTTACAAACTAATATTAAAAAACAATAACGAAACAAACATTAACTAAATCGTACGCAGTCCATTGTTATAACATTATAGTCTGCATCCTAGTTGCATTCATTGCTGCGTTACACGAGTCGCAATAAATTTGGGGCCTCCAATTAATATACTTTTATTGGTTTTTATTAAAGATTACGAAATAATATTTTATGCCACTTTTATTGTTAGTCCAGTAACTGAAGACCTAAAAGTACCCAAAGGTGTAAATAAATCTGTACAGTTTTCATTTGTGGCGCAATTCCTAGGTCTTCGCGAATGCTTTCAAGCGAGAAAAAGTTTATCATGATTTCGACGTGGGAACCCGCTGAAAATGGCCCCCCAAAGTCCCAAAAATGAGTTTCCCGCGAATATCTGCCAAAATATGGGAATTAGGGATTTTTTGTTTAGACAAAAAATGAAGATCACCTCGATATCTACAAAAATGATCCTTACCATTTTTTTCGCAACACCAATAGTTTTGGCAAAAACGATCCATAACATTCCACACTGGATAGATGTGGTAGTAGGCTTAAAAATGCAGATGGACAAAACATTTTTTTATCAAAACGCAAGTAATATAATAAGGAAATTTTCTGGGATCATTATAAAAAAGAAATGTTAATAAAAAACCTTTTTTTTAATATCAATAAATTAATGGGATACTCCCAAAATATTGTGAAAAAAACTTTGACTCCTTTTTTCAATATTCTAGAAAAATCAGAATGGACCCAAACTCAAATGCAATGATAGGTACGGGTTTTTCCATTCCGATGAACTTTGAATGATTAAAAAAAGTACATTATTGCCGGGTAATGGAATAATTTGTCCGCCCGCTTATAAGGGACACCATGAAGATAGCGGCGTTCTAGCAGGTAGAGCGGCAGCTGAAATGAGGGGACTTTTGGATTCCGTTATCTCGAAAACCATCGATTTTTCGAAAAAAAAAATATAAATACCATTTTTGTAGACTACAAGGCGATCTTCATTTTTTGTCCGAACAAAAATTTTCCAATTCGCATATTTTGGCAGATATTAGCGGGAAACCCATTTTTCGGGCTTTGATAAACTTTTTTTCTACTAGCGTGTGGAAAGCAGCACTTTTCCGCACGCAATTTAGTTTGGAAAGTGTCACTTTTCCGCACTAGTGCGCAAAATAATCACTTTTTCGCACTAGTGCGGAAAATTAAACCCTTGCAAATTTCCCACTTAAACAGGTACCTAAAATGTTTTTAATTCTGAAGTTTGACTTAGTATAATTCTATTATTGGCATAGTATTCTTTTATTTGTATCAACGAAATATTCACTAAAAATTAATATTGTTTTAAAAACATTGTTTCAAACATCCTGGTATATATTAAACTTGCTTGTCAGATTTTTAGTTTTGACCGATGCCGCTGTCCATATTATAAAAGATCAAAGTCATTAAAAGTCATCGATAATTAAAAGTGTCTTTAGTACATTCTGATCAGTATCGTCGATTTTGAAAAAAACGTTTCCCATGGAGTCTTCTGACGAGGAATTACCTGAATCCGTTCTCAAAGAGCCGAAATAGCAAATTTAGATTTGTTGCCGTCCAAGTCGAGGCAAGGTACAGAAAGAATATACAGCATTTACAAGCTGGTGTGGCGAGAAAAAATCAAAAGTATGAAAAAGAAGTTTTTATGGCATATTTCGGAACTTGCTAAAACATGTAAACCCAATACCTTATGGTCAAGGTATTCCATGTTAAAAAGTGTCATTAAGATCGAAAATAACATGGATTTAAGCAAATATTTCAAAGTTACATCATTTTGAAGAAGCAAAATGTGGGATTTAGACCCAAGAAGGCCAAAATTTTCTCGAAAGATGAAATAGCAAAATTTATTAATGATGCTCCAAATGATGTCTATCCAGCGATGAAGGTAGCTACAATTTTCGGACTAGCTGGTGCGTGTCGTTGAGAAGAATTAATGAAAATTAGCACTGATGATATTGACGATAAGGGGAATCTTTTAATTGTAAATATTCCAGACTCCAAAAACCATTCTAGCCGAAGTTTTGTCATTTCCGAGGAAATTGAAAATGGAAAATATCTAGCTTTGTATAGAAAGTATTCCAGTGTACGAAAGCCCGAAACACCACACAGAAGATTTTTTGTTAATTACAAAAAATTGGCTTGTACTGTCCAGTGCATAGGAATAAATACTTTTGGCAAGATGCCCAAACTCAGAACTTTACACGGGACATAGCTTTCGCCGTTTCTCAGCTACAATGTTAGCTAATTCTGGTGAAGGCATAACGAATATTAAAAGACTTGGAGGTTGGAAGTCATCATCTGTTGCAGAAGGCTACCTAGAAAGAGAAAGTTCTACAAGTTTCAAGAAAGACTTATCAAACAAAATATTATCCCAAAATTCATCTACCTTTGAACACAGCAAAACGCACTCAATGCCCATTGTACCGTCTTCTAGCAAGCAACAATGTGTCTCTGTTACCTGTAACGACGACCGGTTCAATTGCACCTCAACGGCAATCTCCAACTCCGCAACTTATCCACAACAACTTGCCTCTGCGATTCATTTGCAAAATGCTACCAACTGTTCTTTTACGATTAATGTTGTTAATAATAATAAGTAGTAATGGTAAAAATAAATATTATCTAATGGTTGTTTAGTTTGACTTTTTCCACACACTCGTAAAAAAAATGTTGTACCTAACACGTACAGTGTCTTTTCCGCACGCGACGACAGTTACACGGGTAAGCCGTCACTTTCCGCACTTGTTAGGTAAATAACTAACTATTTTCGCTTGAAAGCATCCCCAAAGAGCTAAGAATTGCGTCACAAGGGAAAACTGTACAGATTTATTTACAGCTTTGTTCCTTTATTTACTGGACTACTGTAGTGTTTTGTAAATAGTAACCAACTTTCCTTATTCTGATTTTCGTCTAATAGAAGGTGACTTTAATATCCGAGATTTCAGTGATAAACGGCATATGAGACATTATCTACACCCTAGAAAATTCTGAATTTTTTTATTTAGATTTTAGAACGTATGATAATCTCAAAATGTATAAAGATCTGAATTTTTCTACCTTAAATTTAAAGGCGCTATGTGGTACTTATAAATATATTATTTTATTATGTACTTAAAAAATTAGATGGTAATTTTTACTAAATGTACTGAATGTGTCCAAGTAGATATTGTACATAGTTGTCTTATAGACTCCCTATTTAATAATTATTTATTTTTAGGATTAATCCCTGGTGTAAGGGATACGATTAAATAATGTTCTACATTCTCTTAAAAAAAATTAGCTAGGCTATTAAAAAAGTTTAAAATTCACGAATTAAGTTTGGTTTTCTCTTACTGGGTTAATCCAGAAAATGTTCTTGTCATTTAGGAGAAATATTAAATACATAGTTTAATATTTCTTTTTAAATGACCCATCAAATTAAGTTGTATATTTATTTAATTTTTGAACGATGATCAACTACAGACGCTCCATCTGATGCTTCATAGTGTTGACTTGACAACGAAAAAAATAAGAAATTGAATTGAACAAATTAATGTTAAAAAAGTACTTATCCAGCCCATTGCCGAGTTTATTGCTTTTTGGAAGAGCAGATTGCGAATCTGAAGTCAATTTTTTTAGTTAAGGTTATTACACTCCTATTATACCTAACGTTAAAAGTGCGCAAACTTTTCTAAAATTCGTCCTTTTTTAAACTAGATACAGCAAAACAAAATATTCTTTATTTTATACTATAATCTTATTTCTAAGATTCTTGAGTAATTAGTTTTACTAAAAAACATCCCAAATATATTATTTCTATTAAAAAAAAACGAAATTATCTAGGAATTTTTAGACAGACATGTGGGTATAACTAAAGGAGCCCCAAATTTCAAATTTTTAATTGTTTTTTGCAGCATTAATTTAAAAAAAGAAAATAAAAAATATTTTTATTTTTTTAAAACATTATACAGGGTGTTACAGAATGTTGTAAGAAAAATTTAGGGACAGATTCTACATCTGAAAATATAAAACAAGTTCATATAAACATGGGTCCGGAAATGCTTTGTTTTTATGATACGGGGTGTTTAAAGTGTTTCGCCTTTTATAGTTTATTTCACATTTTTGGAAAACCCGCGAAGATATTGAGATAAGTTTTGCTACACGCACATCTATAATTACAGGTCACATTTACATGTACAAAATTATTTTCTAAGGGACTTACATCAGTGGCGTTCGTGCCGGTAAGTTCTTATTTTTAGCGAGGAAAACTGTACGCCACTGGTTTTCGCAAAAACTAGTATTGCTTTCTTAAAGCCAGTTTGATTCTGCTTAAAAAGTACCTCCTGGACTTTTGTCGTCTTGACTCACCGTTTTAGAAATAAAAATTAATTTATTAATTCGTATAATAAGCTGTTTTCGCCAGAGACCTCAAATATTTCAGAGTCAGAAGAAATATTCGAATGCGATTTACAGCATGCATTAAAGCAGAGGGAAGCCATTTTCAGCATTTGATCTAAAGTTAAAATCGAATTCATTGATCCTGAACAAATAGTACAAATAAAATTTTAAAATTATAAATAATTCGGGAAACAGCTAAGTGTCCTTTTATTTTTATTTCGAAAACGGTGAATCAGAACAGAAACGTTCAAACTGGCTTTAAGAAAGCAATACAAATTTTTGCGAAAACCAGTGGCGTACAGTTTATTCGCTAAAAATAAGGACTGGCACGAACGCCACTCATGTAAGTGCCTTAGAAAACAATTTTATACATGTAAATGTGACCTATACTTATCTCAATATCTTCACGGGTTTTCGAGAAATGTGAAATAAACTATAAAAGACAAAAAACTTTAAACACCCGGGATCATATAAACGACTCATTTCCAGACCCATATTTATATGAACTTTTTTTCATATTTTAAGACGTACAATCTGCCCCCAAAATTTTCCTCACAACATTCTGTAACACCCTGTATATGTGACTTCTGCAAGTATGTTGTATTTTTATTTAGTTTCTAGATATTACCACAAGTGGAGCTAAAGCATTTTTCCTGAATTTGGATTTGTTAAAAAGGTAGTTGACAAGATTTCTTCTTTTTGACGCGGTTAATGTAAACATCATTTTTACTACACAATTTATTTTTTTTCACTGTTTCGGAGTTGTATTTGTACCAACAAAACTGCCTTAAAATCTCCTAAATATTTTGTTATCTTTTTTAGAAGTAAACATATTTTCTTGGTGGTGTTTTTTAGTAAAATTAATGAATAAAAAAACGTAAAATAAATTGATCCCTTAAAATGTTACATATTTTATTACAAAATATTCCACTTTTGTAGTAACTTAACTTGATATTCGCGATCAGCGCACCAAAAGAAGCCCGTATACCAAATTTTAATAATTAACGAAGAGTAAAAATTACCTTAAAAAATATTTATATGGTATAATGAAACTATAGTATAGTGTGCAACAACTTTTGAAAAACGCTCTTTGTATAATTGTTTGCTTGATTCTCAAGATTAAAAATTATTTAATTAAAGAGTCTGTTAATTGTAAGACGTGAAATAAGAAATTGTTTTATAAGCCTACAGAGAAAACAGCACTTTTTCCACATAAATAAATAACTGTATATTCATTAAAGGCTCTTTTTTAATAATGTTATTATAGATACAAAGTTGGACCTTCGAGCGAATACCTGCTAGAAGCTGCCTTGCCGCTCGGCAGTGCGAACAATCGTGCAAAAGAGAAATATCAACATGTCGAGCGAGAGAGAAAGGTTATACTGTGATTTTTTTCTCTCTCGCTTGCTTGTTTGCACTGTCGAGCGGCAAAGTTGCTCTGGTAGAAGTATGCTCGAAGAGTTGGACGTTTGCTTTTCGGTGGTTGTAGAACTCGTACAAGCCTACCACTGTCCCATAAGGAAGCTGTACTACGGTGAAGCGTGTGTAGTCGACCCGTGTGTGGTATAAAATCTTGAATAATGTATGAATTATATATTGTACGAATTTATATAGAATTTTGTAAATAGAATTTTAATATATTTGACTATAGAGTACTTAAGTTAGTAATTAGATATTGTAAATATTTTAAAATCGGTAAAAATAAGCTGGGATTATTTTTCAGTTCTAAGAAAAATTGATTTGGTAATTAAATTCAATTGGTTCTGTTTTACAAGATACTATACTTTCTAAATGACATATTTTTTGTTTAATTAGAAAAATATAAATTCTGATTACCTATTTTAATTTTTCTTGGTGCTAAAATAATCCTACTACGGTAGTGTTGATGCGGCCAAACTTTTGTAGTGATAATATATACAATCCCGAACATGTTTCTAAACACTCTGTATCAGCTGTGCCATAGAAAAAAAAATCAAAAAGTTTTTGCAATTATTTTATTTTTAGTAATCCAGACCACGCCAATTTGCTTAAAGGGTTATGGGTAGTCAGAGCAGGCATGAAAAATTGGTATTTTAAAATTTTTTTCGTCAGTAGTCTTTTTTTTTTAGAGCTAATACTATATAGCTTGATTTTCATAAAATTTTCGGGGGTAATACCACAAGTGCTTAAAAATTACCGATAATTTTCATAAAAGCTTGTTACATATTTATAATTCCACGAGTTCAAAGAACGAGTGGAATTTGTATAACCAGGTTTAATAAAAATTATCTGGTTATTTTTTATGCACGAGCGGTATTTAGGGAAAATATTTCTAGAATGGAGAAATATGGGAGTATTATAAATTGTTTTTTTTTGTCATACAATTTTCAATTTCATGCAACATAATTAAAACTATAACTGAAATCGTTTTGTTTAATTACTTTATCTACTTCTTCATAGTGTACATGACCAAATCGACTAATTTTAAATGATTTTGACGTTTCTAATTGACACATACAAACAAGTTCGATTGTTCTGTGTTTGTAAGTAAGTGGAAATACCACGTTGTCTAGGCAACGTGAAATTTCCGCTGAAGTTTTTTTATTTTTAAAGTGTCTTATGGGAAAATTTATACATGAATAAAATATTCAAAAAAAAAAAATTTTGAACGAAGTTACTAGCCTTGTCTAATATAAGGTGGTAAATCAAAATGTTTTAAGTTGAGATTTAACAAAAATTAATAAAAATCACTTCGGGCAAAATCGGCAAGGGTGACTAAAAACCTAATCAAAACCTTCTTGTTAAGTTTACCACCCTTGGGGTGGACCAAAGTTTTAGTTCGAGGTTTAAATGACGTAACACGTAATTTTTTTCTGGTGTAAACACATGGGTAATAAAATTTGCTACTTAAATTTAAACCATCTCAACTAGGGTAGATCAACTATGTTTTTTTAGGTGTAAACAGGTCGGTCCTTTTTGGTGGATCAAAGTGACAGCTTTAATCTTGACGCGTTTCGCAAGAAAAACCGCAAATTCCAGTTAACCTACAATTTTTTTGGTTGTTTGTTTCGGTTATACCGGAAGTAGATGTCACTGGCTTATTTTAAATGAAACACCCTATATATTATTAATTTTTTAGATTCTACACAAGATTCCGGGAAGTTTTCATGTATCATATTCTATACCTAAGTCTAAGCGTTTTTGTCGTATTCAGGTTTTTACGTCAAAAATGAAGTTGGCAGGCACTAAAATGATTATCAATTTTTACTTTTAAAACCTTCATTATTTAATCTGAGTTGGATTTCTTGTTAAGAAGACTTAAACATAATACTTTAATAAATATTAATACACGGTGTTCAAAAAATAAGACTAAATATGAAATTGAGAAAACAGTCAAAAATCTTTTTTGTTGTAAGGGAAACACCAAATTTTATATTTTCTTATTAGCTTCAAAAATAAGGGTAAATTTGTGTAAAGTTGTCTACGCCATGTTTGTATAATATGTTTTTAGTAACAACTGTCAATTTTTGCCACCAAAACCTGCTCCACCTTGTATTTACGTCCGAAAACAATTGCAAAAAACTTTTTGATTATGCATACCCAAAAATACTTGTAGACTTTCATGTAACTCGATGATATTAATATGGACGTACCTCTTAAATTTACTTAATTGTAATTTGTACTATTGTAATTTATTAATTTAAATGTTGATTGTATGAAAATATGCAGTATTATTAAAATCTTTGTGTAGAAAACAGTAAATGTTTGTTTTATTTATTGAATCGCGTTTGGCCCCCAAAATCAATAACTTAAATCTGTCCATTTTCATTGGAAAATTGGAAGATAATAAAGATAAAAAACTGATTAAAAGTGGTCCAAATAGTCAGTAATCATGGTTACAAGCTCAGCTGACCAATGGCGAGATATTTTTATTTGTTGTCCCATTGTTACGTCATTCGTCATTCTCAAATTTTAGAAGTATAATAGCCATTTTACACAAATAAAAATTATTCTCTCTATGTTAAAGTTCCTATAAGAGAAGTGCAATTTTGGCAAAATACAGCAATAATTGCACTGCAGAAATCGAAAATTGCATTGCAAGTTTATATTATTAATTTCACAGGCCCACAAAAAAGTGGTGTGTGCTGGGTGTGGGACTAGGATGTTCTAGAGTATTTTTTTCGCTGAACACGAATCTAAAGTGAAAATTGGGAATCAAACAGCAAACAATCGAGAAAAGGCTTAATTTCAGATATTAACGATTTTCTTTTTAAATTTAAAACGTTAATATTTTAAAAACTATAAAAGATACACGAAACTTTATATGACATAAACCAGGGGTCTCCAAACTACGGCCCGAGGGCCACATCCGGCCCGCGGACAGATTTTGTCCGGCCCGCGGAGAGCTAGCATACTTGAAAACTCCTTTTAGAGAACAAATAATTTTTATAGCAAATTAAATTTAGTTTACTGAAGTATTCTAATTTTATGTTGAATAATTATTAATATGACATCTACATTGATATGGTCATGGGCTAACTCCGCTAACTCATAACATTCTTGTAGGCTTATTGTTATTGTTTTTGTGATAAGTTGGATAAAGAAACACAGAATTGTAATGAGTAAAGACATGTATAATATGCAGAAAATTTAACTTCAGTATATAATAACTAACAAATTATTGAAATGAATCCAACTAACATTTTATACATTTTAAATAATCACATAACTTATAACAAACATAATGACATATGAAATACTAATGAGATTTATGTAATTGAGATTTTCCACTGACAATAGTTTGTAGTTGTGGACTAATTTTACTTGTACCAATTATTAAAAGAGATTTAAGATGCTCATCAGTTAATTTCGATCTGTAAACATTTTTTGTGTACTTCATTTTGGAGAAGGTTTTCTCACACAAATAAGTAGTAACAAAAACAGAAAACAGACCACGAGCAAATTTATGCAAATTATCAAATTGTGTCAGTGGAAGACTCTTATAAAATTCCAACAAAGATGAGTTTTGATATTTGTTCTTAATTATATCACTGCATTGTAGATCAATCATTTCCATTTGAAGTTCCGGGGCTAGGGTTTCAATGTCAGTATCAAAAGGATTCTGAAAAATCTTAATTTGATTCGCAATGGCATCAAAGTCCGAGAAACGAGTATCAAAATTTATCTTCAAAGCACTCAAAGTTTCGATTGAAAATCGATAGGAAACTCAGTCTCAGTAGTGTGGCTGAATATTTCACATGTTTTAAAATGTGAAAAACATTTACTTCGTAGTTGTGATTGAAACAGTCTCAATTTCTTCCGGAATGATTTGATATTAGTGTATAAATCAGGAAGATGCTGGTTTTCTCCTTGCAATCCCAAATTCAGTTCGTTCACGTTTTGTCAAATCAACATAGAATGCTAACTTCCACAGCCATGCGTTGTTTTGTAATTCTAGTAAGAGGGCGATGCTTTTCATTCAAAAAAATTTCGATCACTGCTCGAAGTTCAAAAAAGCGCTGAAGGACTTTCCCACAACTAAGCCAGCGTATGGCAGTATGATAAGGTAAGTCAGTTTCTCCAATTTCTTCAATTAATTGTCGGTGATTCAGTCCAAAAGATCTGATAAAATTAACAGTTGATATGACTGGTTTCAGAACGTCAGACATATCCAAACATTTTCCGCACAAAGACTGTTGATGAATGATACAATGTAAGACTAATGGTTTTAAACCACCGTCATTTTCTACAGCCTTTGACACAAGAGCATAGAAAAATGAAACAAATTGTTTCATTTTTCTATGCACAAGAGCGACCACTCCTATAATGACAGGAAAATTAATAATATGCAGTGTTGCCGTTTTGCGGACTTTAGTCCGATTTGCAGCCTTTTTTAAACGTTGTGTACTTTTTCGGACTTTTTTTTCATCAGTGGACTATTTCACTTCTTACCACCGGCAACAATAATGATAATATGGTTTTGGCCCTCGGAACTTACTGGAGTAATCAGTATGGCCCTAAGGCTGGAAAGTTTGGAGACCCCTGACATAAACAATGAATTTTTAAAAGACCTTTAATTTAAGTTATATAACGTTTTTGTCTAAATTCAATATTTTTTGAGTTATAATTAAAAACCGAATTTTTAGGATTTTTTCAAGGTATAAGTACCTCTGAAAAATAATTTGAAAATTATTTTTTTATTTTTGGATTTTTCTGCAAATTTTAAGTGATTTGTAATTTAAAATAATTAAAAGAGATGCTTTATTATTAAAAAACCCAAAAATCACATTATTAAAAAAAAACCCTATTTTAGACTGAAATTTTTTGTCAAAATAATATTATCGTTTATATATCTCCTTTATTATTTATCTTATCAAAAATGTTTATAGAACTTTTTTATAGACAATTTAAAAAGCTCTCTTTTTTGTTCTATGAATTTTTTGTATCTCTTAAAGCTTATACCGGGTGTTGCTCCGTCGAGCGGGACATAGGGAATCCATGTAAATTTTGAAGTGGTCCAATATTGGCTCCCCTAATTATTTTAGAAGAAAATATTATTAGGATTTTTAAAGAGCACGAAAAGTTGTACCCAGTGTACAAATTTCAGCTCTTCTCAGTCCGCCAGCTAAGAGATAAATGCTAAAATAAGTTACGAATCTCCTATCTTCTTACGCGCCCTGTATTATTAGAAGTTTATAATAAAATATCAGAAAAATTATTTAACCTCTTACTCTCAAGTTGTCAGATCAATGTCACATCATTTTTAAATAATGAACTACTCAAATCAAGAAAAAATCACTATTATAAAATAGTTTTATCAGGGAAATAGTTATCGAAGAGTAGCGGACATGTTTGCAGCCTATTTTCCCAATAGGCCAATACCAAGTAAATCGACAATAGAACGGACGATAAAAAATTTGAAACTACAGGCACAGTAATCAATAATTGCAAATGTGAAGAAAATCGACGTGAAAATCAGAGACAAATTGTACAAAACGAGAGGGATTTAGACGTGATACTTTGTGTAGAGAAGGCCGAAGGAAACATTAGCACGAGACAACTGGAGGACATTACTGGACAAGACCACACCTCAATATCTCGAATTTTAAAAAGATGTAAATACGAGTACGAAAGACACCAAGAATTAAGAGACGGAGACGAAATACGACGACAGGAATTTTGCTTTGAGATGATGGAGAGGACAAACACTGACAGAGGTTTTTTACAAAATATTTGCTTTACTGACGAATGCACTTTTACATTGAACAACGAACCCAACATTCAAAATTGCCGGTACTGGAGTAACGAAAACCAAAATCGATTTGTTGAGACAAGGACTCAATATCCACAAAAAAATTTAAAGTTGTGGCGGGAATTTTCGGCCACCATATCCTTGACCATTTTTCCTTGACCGAAATTTGAATGCGGAGTACTTTCTGCAACTTTTAGAGGAACAAATTTTGCCTGCTTTCAACAACCTTGCTCGTGAAAATCAAGAGATTTGGTATCAAATGGATGGCTGCCCAGCACACAGTACCAGAGCTGTGCGCGAATACTTGAACAACGCATCTTTAAAAACGACATCATAGGCCCGAACCACGCAATATCTTGGCCACCAGGTCTCCGGATCTTTCGCCAAACGATTTTTTCTATGGGGACATTTAAAAACTATAGTGAGTTAATTCCATAAATAACTTTGTAGAATTTCCCTAAGAATTGACGGTTTCGACTATATCAGATCTCATCAGACAAGCTAGTCAAAGGTAAAAATCTCTAAAAATCCTAATACCTTATTCAGTACGCACGAAAGGAGTATGCTTCACCCTTTGGTCAGTAGATGGCGTTGACGTCTGTTACCCATTCATGTATTTAAAAACTAAGCTTTATACCAATGAAAAATATGAAAATTTAGACCAGCTAAGGAATGCACTTGGCCAGCCAGGTCTCCGGATCTTTCGCCAAACGATTTTTTTCTTTTGGGGACATTTAAAAACTAAGCTTTATACCAATACACCGCCCTACTTCACTACAAGCCGTGAACAACCACTTGGCAACGCCGCAACCGGCAAGAGATTCAGATCGGTTTCCCCCGAGCGCGATGAGCGTAACCGGGTATCGAGGGCATATTTTTAAATTATTTGGTCAATTCAAAAACCCAAAAATAGTATTGATATTTCCATTAAAATAATTAAATCAGTATAATAATTGAAAAAAAAAATATATTTATATAAATTTAAACTCTAAAACAAATTAATTTATGTGCATGGGTAAGGCATAAGAACATGATGTTTGTAAAAGGAAAAAGTGTAATTTAAATTTTTATAATTGTACTTAGTTTTAGTTTTGTTTATTTATTTTTTAAAATGTGTCTAGTTTCCTTTTTTTTTTTTTTGACTCACCCTTTTTTCCATTTTTCTGTGGATTTTTTTTTTCTTTTTTAACATAATTTTTTAAAAAGAATGTTTGAAAATATAGGCACATCATAATGAACATATTTTTGTTCTCGTTACCACAAATACATTGCGAGAAAAAACATTGTCTAGTGTTAAAATTTTAGTTAGATAAAAGGATATTTTTGATTTTCCATTTTTAAAGTCACCTCAGTATAGGGTCTTAATAATTTTCTCAAAAATCGCAATATGGAAAAACTTTTTTAACAATTTCTGTAGGAACCTTTAAACCGCCACGTTGAAACAATCAAAGTATTCGTCGTCAATTGGGTTTTCCCCTTATTTTAAAAAGAAAAGAAACACAGATGTTACAATTATTTTTTTTTTTACAATTTTGTGGGCAGCAAACCCCGGCTATATAAATTTGCCGATTTGTCAATTTCATATTTTAGGTATTCAGTTTCAAGTAAAAAAAAAAAATTTTTTTCAGTGTAATTATTTTGGATTGTCCAATCAAGATCATTTTCCTGGATACAGCTGTCTCCCTGTTTTTTAATCTCAGTAAGAGAAATTACCATCAAGGCTTTAAAATATGTTTGAGTCTAATTTTTTTCTCAGCATTTAAAATATCATCAAAGCTAACTTGTAATTACAACCTCCGAGAAGTCTGTATTTCCCAAACTTTTTTCTAACTTTTCAGTAGTAAATTTACCTGGTAAAATTGACAAATCAAATATTGAAAATGAATAGTCAATTATTTCTAGTAAAACAGAGGTACTATGGCAAAGTGCAGAATAGGTGTCTTTGTAAGGGACCTTATTGTTTTCGTTTATCCCGCTTTCAGCAGGACTTTTTCGGGAAACAGGGACTGTTTTTAGAAGTAATGGGGTAATTTTGGGAAAAAATACTAGGCACTGCATTTAACTTTAGTCTAGTTTTGGTAGGTATTTTTGCATTGACCCATCTGGCAAGCGATAATCATCCTCTCTAATAATGTCACTTTCTACAAAATGCTTAGGCAAACCACAGAATATTTTGAGGGTGACCATGACTGTCTAGGAATATTCCTAAGCCAATGGGCTTTAAGGTTTTCGTCCTTTGAAAGGTGAAAACAGATACAGCTGGTTCTCCTGCATCAAGAGAAGTTTTAAAAGGGATTTGCACCCAGGCACAACAAGGGCTTGGAGGGGAAAAAAATAATAATAACAGTAACTAAATAGTATCTAATAAGCAGGCACCAAGTACCTATGCAACGCAATAACAAAAATCAAAACGAACGAAAAAATTTCCAAAATGTATACCTAAGTACTTACGGTAATTTCAATGCTAATATTTGTTACTGTTTTTAAAAAATAACTAAAAAATACCTTCAAAATTAAAGCCAAACACGAATCATTAAAACAACTTTCAATTTTAATTATTTTTTAAAAAAACCACCACAAATGTCAAGTTCATTTGCCGCCATTTACTTTAAGTATTTTAACACCGGCACATTGCACCCGCAGATATTCTTGTTTTTACGCAACGCGGAAAAAAAAATGTCCCGGTCACTCCAAATTTCACACAGTAAGACCTTTTACAGGTTTAGCTTTATCTTAACAATATTTTCTTTCAAAAAAGTTATTTATTCACAAAACACAAAGAGAAACAGGTCATTCAACGTAAATCATTTTGACTAAACGTGTGTCGCAGATCTCAAGGATAGTTGCCAGATTTCCTTGTTCACGGCTTGTAGTGAAGTAGGGCTGTGACCAATAAAAAATATAGACCAGTTAAGGAATGCTATTTCCGCTGAATGTGCCAGAATTGATTACCAACTAGCCAAGTAAGAAATGAGTTTTATAATCGTTTGGGTTATTGTCTGGCATTATTGAAGGAATATTTGACATTTGATTAAACCTGATATTTTTGTCATAAATTGATTTCTAAATGTAGACAAATTTGTTTTATTGTCTTGCGAACTTGAGTGCATGTGTTGGAATTAGCTGTAAACTAAAATGAAATGCGAGGATTCTTTTTGAAATTCCCGATAAAATTGTTCAGTTTTAATGAATTATAAATTAATGATCTAAATTGTCACTGATAAATCGATATGGTGTTTTTATTATTGATTTCTGGAGTACAGGGTGCATAATGACATACTACGTTGCAGAAGTATTTAAGCAGTTTTCTTTACAATTTGAAAAATGCTCAAATTTTCATTTTGGGTGGAACTTATTTGCTCTTCAATAAATCCTAATAGCATTTTTTTTTTAAAATAATTAGGGGAGCCAATATTTGACTACTTCAAAATTTACATGGGATTCCCTATGTCCCGCTCGGCGGAGCAACACCCGGTAGAGTCGTAGTCCAAACATTCCGTGGTAGCCGGCCTCTGCCGGTAAATGTACCGTGTCGATTTTTTGGGGTTTTCTCGGTGTTTTGCTGTTTGATCCCCAATTTTGACTTCAGATTCGTGTTTAGCGGAAAAAAATACGCCAGAAAATCTTAGTCCGACACCCAGCACAAACCACTTCTTTTTGGACCTGCGTTTTTAACCACTTTAATTTTATTCTATTAGAATTTTCTGTTTAATAGATATTTAAATTTACTGGATTTGAGGTCTCAATTAATTCGGGAAATATTCAAATAAATTACATTCGTGCATGAAAATAATCAGAGATAAATTTTTCATTCAACGTGTTTTTTTTTACAAATTGTAATCGTTTGTTTTCATATTTTACGAAAATGCCCTGCTCCTGCGAAGTATGGCTTTTTCGCTAAATTATAACAACAAACTCTTGCAACTATAAAAAGAAACACATTTCATTTAAAATTATCGGGAATTTTGATGCACTTGTGCAATTACTCCCGAAAATGATTGCCATAACTGTGTCGAAAATTTTAACACTTGTTAGTTTGTGTGTTACACGTTTAATACTTCTAACTAAAATTGGAACAAGTTTCTATATTTTTCACAAGGGAATTAAAAAAATATGCGAGAATCAACGCATCAATTAAACGTAGCCTTAAGTAAATCAAAAAATTCTTATTAAATATAGCAGTAATTAAAAAAAATAAGGCTATTTAATAACTTTTAAAAAAGAAGTCCTAAACATTTAAGATTTACAGTAAATAGATGATCATCCATAAATCTACGTTCCTTTTAAAACTAACGTCCAACAAGGAGTGAATAGACCCATATTTGTAGTTTTCCCTATATTAAAAAAAATGTGAAATAGCCATCTTGTATATCTTTTCCTTAGAACTAGAGAGAATACTTCAGAAAATGATTTCTATTTAAACAAAAGGAATACCCACGTATTTTTTTTTAATGGGACACCCCAATTATTGCTTTATTATGAAAGTTTAATTTTTTGACATATATATTAAAAAATATTTTGTTTTTATTTTTAATTACAAACTAGTTAATTTAAGTTATATGAAATATTTGCAATTTAAATTAGAAATCAGAAAACGTTACAATAAAGACCGAAAATACCAAAACAAAAAAGTCAATATATTGACAATTTTTAGCGTTTAGTTTCGATTAAGCTGAAATATCTTCTGGGACAAACATTTTAGATCATAAAACTGTTTTACATAAGTAGTGAATTATTCGACGATTATCCATAAGTTTGTTAGATTAAGAAACCAATAAATTGATCGTATTTATGAAATATTTTTTTCATATAATTGGATCAGCATAAGAATGAAAATTTGGTGCCTGTAAAAAAACCATAAAAAGTAGCTAAAAAGGTTTGATTTTAAGTGGTGGCCGCCTTTGCTTTTTATATGCACTATTTTTACAGTCACATGCGGGAAGCGGCTCATTATAAAAAGCAAATGCGGCCTCCAGTTCAAATTAAACCTTTTGAGCTACTGTTTATGTTCTTTTTCTTTTTAAAGAGAACCATTTTCACTCTTATACTGATCCAACTATACCTTGTTTGCATGACGGGATTTAACCTTAGCGCCGCCTCTGGACACTGAGAAAAGCCCTATTCAAAATTACCAAATTTTCAATTTAAAATTAAATTAATAGATATAACCAATTAAATTCTTCAATGTGATGAAGAAGAAGATCTATATTAATGAAGAACTAGATAAAACCACATATCAGCTCCTTAGAGAGTTTTAAAGATGCAAAGAAAAAGGTTACAAGTACGTTTGGGGCACTAATGGGTCCGTTTTTCTTCGGAAAAATGATGGGGACCAAGCGCTTAGAATCAGAGATACATCGCATTTGGAGGAAATATTCTAGCCTAGAAAACTAAAATCCTGATAATATTTATTTTTATTAGCATATTTTATATACGGGTACAAAAATTGCCCTTTGTTTTCTTGAATAAAAAATATAGCTTTAAATTTTAAAATGGTATATTATATTATAAGATGCTGATTTTGGATATTAAACATGTTCAGATTCCGGGTTTTAAACCCGGGAAAAGAATTAATTTTGATTTTTTTAAAGGAACACCCTGTATATTTTTTATAATTTGGATTTGCGGATCATTTTGATATAAAATTTATATTATTTTATACCTATCTCTGCT
Organism: Listronotus oregonensis; assembly: GCA_019359885.1. NCBI lineage: Eukaryota > Metazoa > Arthropoda > Insecta > Coleoptera > Curculionidae > Listronotus > Listronotus oregonensis. The sequence goes on along the minus strand of JAHBCN010004880.1, from coordinate 12,345 downwards.
TGTTTTTTTAGAAAATGGCGATTAAAGCTGTCTAAACTACCGCACATTATCCTTTTATGGGAAAACAAATAGATGTTTTAAAAATTTTTATGTTTAATTTAATTTACCTGAGGACTCTATCCGGGGGGTCATAATAAAACCTTCCGGCTTCACCGGAAGTATTGCGAAAATTAACTATTCTATTAATGTTACTTAAAAATGAAGAACACCCTGTATATTTTTTTAAAATTTGGACTTTTGTCATTTTTTGATATAAAATCTCATTATATCCTATATTTATTTTTTGTTAGTTTTTGAGAAAAGGGCGATTGAAATGTTCAAACGACCGCACATTTCCCGTTATAAGGGCAAACAATTTTCTCAAAAACTAACAAAGATAGGTATATGGTCTAATATAGATTTTATATTAGGAATAAGCCGTAGAACCAAATTTCCCCAAAAAATACGGGGGGGTTTTTAAATTTTTTAAATAAATTTTTTTAGAAAAGCCCAAATTTTTCCACTTCCGGTAAACCCCAAGTATTTTAAAAAAACCCCCCCCCGATAGGGTCTTTAGGAAGAATTAAATTAAACATATAAAATTTGTATGACATTTATTTTTTTCCCCAAAAAATAAAATTTGGGGGGTTTAAAAATCTTCAATCGCTTTTTTCTAAAAAAAAACAAAATAGGTATGGAATAATATAGATTTTATATAAAAAGACCCCCTAAAAAATCAAAAAAAATACGGGGGGTTTTCCCCTTGAAAAACCAAATTTTATGTTTTTCCGGGGTTTAAAATGGAGGGAAAAACATGTTATACTATCCAAAATCGGCTCTTGTGATATAATATGTCACCCCAAAATTTGAAAGCCATCTTTTCCCCTTCAAGAAAAAAAGGGCTTTTTTAAAATTTAAAAATTTAAAAAAAAAAAAAAAAAAAAAAAAAAAAAAAAAAAAAAAAAAAAAAAAAAAAAAAAAAAAAAAAAAAAAAAAAAAAAAAAAAAAAAAATATTTTTGGCGGAATTATGAATAATAAACTTTCCCCAAAATTTGGGAAACTTAAATGCAAAGGGCTTTGGTGCCTCTTTTTTTTGATATTCGAGATCTGATGTTAACAAAAATTTTGATATTCTTTGCCTTACTGAGACTTGGTTAAAGGAAGATATTTTTTATGTATTAGATATACCTGGGTATAATTTTACCCTTAGAGGGGCCCTGATCGTATAGGTGGAGGGGTAGCAATGTATTTTTGGGGGTACATATATTATTAAAAAATATTCATCTGTAACCTTTAATGGCGGGAATTTTAGAGCATTTGTTTGTAACTTTAAAAGTCAATGGAAGTCGTTGCTTGTTGGGGTTGTTTATCGCCCCCCCGTTTTTTCTTTTAAAGGGGAATTTTTTTTAAGTTTTAATTCTATACTAAAAAATTTTACTCCATTATTTGATTGTATTTTTATTGGGAGATATAAATGTCAACTTCCCCCAATCTAACTAACCCTGGTGACTGCTTTAGTGCTTACAATTTTGATCAAATAATTAATGAAAAATAGAGTAACTGGGACGACTGCAATTTTTCTAGACCTATTTTTTCAAACATTCCTGATAGGGTGATAAATCATGGTATTATCAATACAGATTTTATTTCAGATCATAATTTTTTTTTCTGTGAATTATCGTAGGTCCCAGCCTGCTCAAAAGTTGTACACTTATAGTTTTTTTAAAATTTTTGCGAGGATGATTTTTGGCGGATATGCGCAAAATACCATAATAATATTTATCGTGTTACCGATATCGAGGAAAAATACATTTTATAAATAAAATTTTTAATTGCCATATTTGCCCAGCATGCCCTGTGCGAACTAAAAGATTGAGCAGGCCGCCGCACCCTGGCTCACTGACGCCATTAAGCAACTATTAAAAAAAGGAGATAATGCTTTAAAAAAATATAAACGAAAAAAAACCATAGAAAATTGGAAAAATTAAAAAAAACCAAAAATTTTGCCCTGGCGTCTGTGAGGAGGGAAAAGTCAGCCTTCTTAAGGTTTGTCAATTCTCAGGACTCTACTACTTTTGGGGAAGCGTTTAAAAAGTTTTTTGGATTACAATTTAAAAACAAGAATCAACTGCCTGAAAACTTTAAACCTAACAGTTTAAAATAAACTTTTTTTGACAGCATTCTCCGACAGTTCAGCAGACAAAGAACTTATTAAACTTTTAAAAAAATAATAGGCATAGCGAATAAAAGTTTTGTTTTTTCCCTTTGCCCTCACAGAACGATATCTTAAATGTAATAAATAACTTGAAACCCCAATGCTGCTGGAGAGGATGGCATTTCTTTGTTAAAAGTTTTTAAAATTTAGTGTTCCAATATTAATAAACCACATTACTCACATTATAAATACCTGTTGGGGGGAGGGCTATTTTTCCGCCTGGAAAACGGCAATTATATGTCCTATTCCCAAAATTAATAATCCTTCCCCAAAAACGACTTAAGACCGATAAGTCTATTACCTGTCTTGAGCAAAATATTGGGGAAGGGGGTTTTTACAATCAATTGTTTGATTTTGACTGAATGTGGTTTATTGTCAAACAATCAACGGGTTTGACCCGATGGAACATCAACAATTCTTTTAATGAAAATTTATCTGATTTTGAGAGGGCTTGATAATTGTAAAAGGGGATAGCCTTAATATTACTTTGATTTTTCAAAGGTTTTATTCCGTTGACTATGAATTGCTTCTGGCTAAGCTTAAATACTTTGGACTTACGGATCGTGCGCTCTTTTTTTTTTGGGGGGATTTGACTGACAGACGGCAGTTTTTTTAGGGTGTATTCTGGTGATCCAAAAAAGTCAAATTAAATCTGGTGTGCCACAAGGGTCTATCCTGGGGGGCCCTTTTTATTTTATTATATACATTTGATTTGGGTTCGGTGACAACTTTCTCGCAAACCAAAGGTATGCTGATGATACACAGCTTATTTACATCTTTGATCCTTTAGATTATAATGATGTTGAAGCAAGTAAACCCAAATCTTAAAAAATTTGTGTGTATTCGAAAAACATAATCTTAAACTGAATGCCAGTAAAATAAAGTTTTGTTGTTTTTTTCACCACATCGCTTGGAGTTTCTAAAGGGCTATTTAAACTTTAGAATGAATGATCAGTCACTTGAATTCTCAGATTCCTCCAGAAATTTGGGTATTTGTTTTTGGTTCTCCCCTTGAGATTTTCACAACATATATCTAATATAAGCAGATCGTGTTATGCAGCTATGAAAGGGGGCTTTTTTCAAATAAACATATTTTAAATTTTAAAGTTAGAAAAAAGTTGTGTGAGTCTTTTTTGTTGTCCAAAAAAGTCTTACTGTATCACTGTGTATTATCCATGTTTAAACTTTTTTTATAGACACCATTTTTAAAAAAATTTAAAAAAAATGTTGCCGGTTTATTTTCAATTTAAAAAAATATGAACATATTTCGGGAAAAAAATTAACCGCTTCAGTGGCTAAAATTGTCATTCTCTTATCAAAACCCTTACTTGTGTTTGCATACAAACTGCTTAAAAAATGTATCCCATTGTATTTGAGATCTAAACTTGTTTTTCGCCAAGACATTCATTCTGTTCCTGTTAGATTTAATTTCTTGCCATGCCCCAACATCGATCAACTTTTTTTTTTAGCGTATTTTCCCCAAATATAGTTAAACTCTATAATGAATTTATTGTTTATTTTAGTATTGGAACTCTTTTTTTTGTTGTAAAATGTTTAAACCCCCTTGTTATAACTAAGCAAATCGTTGTTATACTATAAACAAGGGTGTTTTAAGATGTATATTATATTAAGTTATATTGTTCGTAGCATTGGTTTTAAATTGTATTTAAAACTTTTAAAAATTTAATTGGGGTTAAGTTGAGTAGCTGGCATTGTAGCAAAAAAAAAATTTTTCCCTTTTAAGTACTGTACCTTTTTTAATTCTTAATAAAGACAGTTTATTATTATTATTTTTATTAATGTAAATGAAACTCCCAAATATTTTTTTAACATTAATTTTCTAAAAAATGCATGAAAATAACCTACAAATATTTTCAATTTTTTTAAAAAACTACCAATAAAATTCTTTTAATTTTTTATCATTATTTTTCATTTTCAAGAGAATTCAATAATAAAATTATTTTAAGTATTAGACAATTGACTTGAGAATCTTTTAAATTCTCAAGATTGCTAATTTTTAAATTTTCAAATATTAAACTGAATTCAAGCCATCCCAATCTAATTAAACGACTTATTTCTAATAAAAGAATTTCTGTCATCCACTATTGAGTCTTGACTTGATAAGATATTCTCAGTAGCTTGTGGTCATTAATGCCTAGTATACTAAACTTCCTATCACTTTTTTTTCTACTTTTTGCCTGGATGTTAAGTAGTGTAGCTACTTAGTTCACTAACTACTTTTGGGTGCTAAGTTAAGCATACTTAGTATACTATCTATTTACAGGTGCTAATTTTATACTTAGTATTCTAACCACTTAGTAAGTAAACTTTAAGACCACCATTATGAATTACATTTATAATGTATGGGTGTAGTGTAAATCCGCTAGTGCTTGTTTGCAAGTACTATTTCTTGTTGATAAAAAAAATATTTCAGTTTATATTTTTAAGTCTTTTCATGGGTTAATTCACCTACATTAAAGGTCACAAATCACTAAATTAGGGGCTTTTTAATTTCATTTTTAAAAACAAAGACCAAATACTTTTAAAATGTTTTTATTGATATTATATTAGACATCTAACAAACAGTACTGTGTAAGAATAAACCTAAAAGTTGCTCTTCTATGATAATTTTATTACTGAGGTTTTCTTTTAGACAAAATCATTATGTACACTTTAAATATTTACTTAAAAAATCATAATTTTAATAGGGTGGTAAATAAAATACATCGTAAAAAATAAAATGAATATTTTCTTTACCTAAAAACAGGTAAACTCTCTCAAATTATTTCCCTAAGCTTTAGCTAGAACAGCCAAGTCAGCAATGCACTTGTTAATGTTCTGCTTCTCTTGGTCAGCAGTAATGGAGGCTTTAACTCTAGCTACAACATACTCGACCAAGTTCTTCTGGGTAATTCTACGTTCGGCGTTGGTCTTCTCAACTTGATAGTCCAGACGGTTTTTGACAGCTTGGAAAGCGGTTAGTAGACGTTCACGATAGTTAGCTTCGAGTTGGAGAGCGACATTTTCGCGTTTAGCTTGAAGTAGAAGATTTTGACCTGAAAAAAAAATGGGTCACATGAAAACAAATACCTATACTTTCCAAAATTTCTTAGAACACAGAGGCCGCTGTTCTATTCATTGGTTATTCTATTGATCAAGGACACCACAGCTTAACATTTTGATACAAGAGCAAAAGAAAAGGATAATGAAGTGGGGCTAACCATATATTTTAAAGAAGCACACGTTTTTGAAGTAATAAAATCAACTTAGAGTTTATTCTTTCTATAAAAGTCTATGAAGTTTCGTAAATTATTGCAGCAAATGGAATAACTTAAAAAAAACAAATTTTGTAATTAAAAAAATATGACATCACAATTTTATTACACTCAGAAACCTATGTAAATTTTCCTTTAATAGGCCTTTAAAATATGTGATAATTTTGAAAGACTGGTATACATGTATTAGATTTAATTTTGTATTTATGTTCATAGTCTAAGATTGGAATTAGAGACGACCTTCATCCATCTGCCTACCTGAACAAAACTTATTTTTTATCAAATTTAATGTGTAAACAAAAGTATGGCAAATGGGTTGCCTAAAAATTGTGGTTAAGGCTATGATTAGTTAAAAAAAAAATCAAAAAATTTTTGATACTTCATGTATACTGTCAATTCTTATTTCTTTTTATTTGACATCACAGTACTAATATACCACTATTTTTTATTTGTTCTTTAATTTTATTAAGCCTCTGGAAATTATTGAAATTTAAAATTAAAGTAAATAATAATTTTTTGGTACACCCTGACCCTGTAGGTAGGTAGGCAGGGAACTGATGAATTTACTACTGTCCGCTTCGATCGATAAACATATGCATGATTAACCGAACGAGATCTCAGTTTGTAATATGCTTTCGGACGGGTGTGTTGTATGGTTTAAGGCGCGCTTGAAAATTAGAAATAAATTTATGGGTCTAATCTGTTAAGAAAACAGTTGATACTTAATACCGTTATTTATAAATAGGGAATTAAATACCAACAGCTTTATTTATCAGTTCATTAATTGCCAAAGCAAAATAAGAAGTAAGTTCTCTAAACCCAAAACTCATTTCTAAAATTAAATAGTCGAATGAAAAAAATAAAATAATTATAAACATAAAAAATACTCTAAAATGAAGTTATAATAAATATTCAAACAAACCTCCTTCTTGCGCAAGGCAATATCCCAAACGATCGTAAAAACCCCGTCCAACGTTTCTTAGCATATAGGGCTGATAGTTTGAAAAATTCTTCGATTTTTTTTCGAAGTTCTTTAAATTATTAACCCTATCAGACCATAAACCTTATTTTTAAATAACAAAACGAAATCATTAGGATGCGGTCATGGTCGATCCGCGGCCCAAAAATTTAGGTTCACGTCCTATTAATAATAACGGTTGGAACGTTGTCAAATATCCTTGAACAATGCGTCCATGTGAGACGGGACAACCATCTTGCTGAAACCGAAACCGAATATACTTTACTTAATATATTATTTAACGGGAAATTGCCATATAATTGTTGTGATCTTCAAAAACATACCACCTTATGCAGTTTTTGTTCGCGCCAAAATGGTCAGTCATTAAGTCAATTCGCCAAGTTTTCCTAGTTTTTATACAAGTGATAAAGTGGATCTGTCAGACATTTTTATTATATTACATTGAATTTTTAAATTATAAATAAACTGCTGAAGATTAAAATTTAAAGTAAAAATTAATAATAACACGATGTTATGAACTTCTGATATTAAAGTTCTGCTTTGCAACAAAAGATCTTAAAAACTATAATGGAAATTAACGGCTGATACTCGAAATAAATTTTTTGAGACTTAGAAACAATAAACTTGACAAACATCCGGAAAACACCAAAACCACCCCTTTTGAACATTCACATGCGCCAGATCACCGGAAAAAAATTCAAATAAAAAACACCGGGCTGAAAAGTTTTGAATTTTTTTCAGCCCTCCGACGTATTAGAGTTAAAAAGGGGTGGTTCCAAGGGTAGTACCAGTCCAATTATTCTTTTCCAGCTTTTGTATGACTCTAAAACAGTCGTCGTGATATTTCAGACCGGTATGAGAGTTGGATCGATTCATCTTGAATTTTTTTCGGCCTGTGGAGGTACTTGAGGGTTGAGGAAGGGTGGTTCCAAGGCTAGTACCGGTCCAATTATTTTTTTCCAGCTTTTTTATGACTTTAGGACGATCGTACATAAAATTCAGACCGGTATGAGAGTTGGATCGATTCATTTTGAATTTTTTTCAACCCATGGAGGTACTTGTTTGAGAAGGGATGGTTCCAAGGGTAGTACCGGCCCAATTATTTATAAGCTTTTTTATGACTCCAAGACAAACATACAAAAAGTATAGACCGTTATGAAAATTAAATCGATTCTTTTTGTTTTTTTTTTGCCCGCAGAGGTACTTGAGGATTCAGAAGGGGTGGTTCCAAGGGTTGTACCGGTCCAATTATGTTTATATGGCTGTTCTATAACTATAGGACAATCGTCCAAAAATTTCAGACTGGTATAAGAGTTCAATCAATTCATTTTAAATCTTTTTCAGCATGTGGACGTACTTGATATTTGCACAGGGGTGGTTCCAAGCGTAGTACCGATTAAATTATTTTTGTATGGCTTTTTTATGACTCAAAAACGAACGTACAAAAATTTCAGACCGGCATGAAAATTAAATCAATTCATTTTAAATTCTTTTTTGGCCAGCGGAGCTACCTGACAGTTGAGAAGGGGTGGTCCAAGGATTGTACCGGTTCATTCATTTTTATATGGTTTTTTATGACTCTACGACGATCGTACAAAAAGTTTAGAGTGGTATGAGAGTTGGATCGATTTAGATTTTTTTTTTTTGCCCGTGGAGGTACTTGAGGGTTGAGAAGGAGTAGTAGTTCCAAAGTTTGTACTGGTCCAATTATTTTTGTATGGTTTTTTTATGACTCTAGGACAATCGACCAAAAATTGCAATGCGGTAGGAGGGTTGGATCGACTTATTTAAATTTTTTTTCAGCCCTCGGAACAAATTGAGGGCTAAAAAGGGGTGGTTCCAAGGGTAGTAAAGGCCCAATTATTTTTCTAGCTTTTTTATAACTTTAGGACGATCGTCCGAAAATTTCAGACCAGTATAAGAGTTGGATCAATTTATTTTTAATTTTTTTCCGGCTATCTGGCGTATTTGAAGGTTCAAAAGGGGAGGTTTTGGTGTTTCCCGGATGTTTATCAATTTTTCACAGTTTTTAAGTGCTCAATGATTAATTTACTTTGGTATCAGGCCGTTTTTTCAATTTTTTTTTATTTTTCGTTGCAAAAAAAAATGTTTCCAACATCAGGTACATGATTTCTGACCAATTTTTTGCAGACAACTCTATACCACTGGGTTTGTAAATTACAATATTCACTTAACTGTTCATACCTAGCAACCCAGTAGTTATGACCAGAAAAAATTTGGCAATGCAACATTTCTATATTGTTTGGCTTAATACTTGGGAAACATTCTTGAGATTTATACTTTTGAATTAAATTTCTTTAGTAAGCAGATAAGTGAAAGTATTGGCAAAAAATTTAACTATTGTAACTAAAATTTATCATAGCTTTGACCATAATTTTTTAGGCAATCCATTGATGATACTTTTATTTAATTTTAAATCTTTTAATTTGAGAACTGCTCACAAATAAAAAACTTACCTTCCATACTCCACTGAGCCTTTTCTTCATCACTAATTTGTTCTTCAAGACTCTGTTTTTCATGAACACGACCTTCATTCCAGGCTTTTTCATAGGCCTAAAAAATATATATAATGTACAGCTAAACAGAACCAAAATCTTTGTTACCAGATCGAGGGGGAAACCACCCCCGTGATTTTAAACCAATAATGCCTTTGGAATTATTTACCAAATATTTCCCTATATTCCCCATAATTCCCCGTATTCCTAAAATTTACAAATTCCATATATTGCCCCATAATTCCTATATATTTCCCCATAATTCCTATATATTCGCCATAATTCCTATATATTTCCTCATAATTCCTCCGTATTGCCCCTAGTTCCTCCACATAATTGTCTCTATTTTCACAGAGTGTTAATTAAAAAACTTTTAATGCAAATCTATCAAAAAGTAAAATAGTTGGAAAGTTCTATTTTGACACAAATGCTATGCAGGTAGGGGGGGACTAGAATCACATACTTAATCAAGATGAATCACTGCCTAGGCGCTCCATCTCATTTTAAAATTTAAGTTGACATTACCCCTTTTGTGACACATCAAATTAAAGGGTTTCTTAAGTAGTATCCATCTGCACAATATTTTTGTTATTTAGGACATTGAATGAAATAACATATTTCGAGTAAAACAAACTGTTTTTCATTACAATGTTATTTTATTTCATTAGATATAAATACATTATACTTTTTTTTAATAAAATGGAACGCATTTTAAGCATCTTATAAAATAAATTAGCATTTTAATAAAAAGTACTTTGTTTTACTTAAATAATGTTTTTTCATCACCACTATTAAATGACAAAAAGGTAATTATACTAAAGTGGAGCTCCACTATTTGTTGGTCATAAAAAATCAAAAAATTGACGTATCGGAGATTTTGTTTTTTATTTTATTCTACTGTTTACAGAATTTCTAATAAAAATTGTTAAATAATTGAAAAACATGTAATTGAAAATTCAAAAATTCAAAATTTTGACTTGTGACTGCAAATTTGGGGGCATTTAATTATATTTCGCAATGCTCATAATTTTTTTCTTGTAAACATCAAAAAACGCATAATTAAAAAAATAATCGATAGCTCTATTTTTAGGATTTTTACAATATTTAAAAAAATCAAGAATTTTAAATCCGATGACGAGTAGAACAAAAAAAAACTAACCAGAAATAATTAAAACTGATTTATGTATATGTTACTGTGAAAGTCCAAAAATGGTTAAATGTCGACATTTACCGGTGAATGTCAAATATTAAAAAAATAAAACTAAACGAAAACTAACTAAAACTAACAATTTTGGTGCGTTTTGGTTAAAACTAATAATTTTGGTTAGTTGTGGTTAGTTTTGGTTAGTTGTGGATCAGTTTTTTTTTAACTTTTGACATTCACCGGTGAATGTCGACATTCCTTAATTTCGCTCTTTCACGGTAACATTTATACTAGATGTGAATTTTTTGATTAAAAAAAATGTAAAAATTCAAAAATTTATATTTTTGAATTTTATTTCTCTTATAATAAAAATATAATGCATACCTTCAAATCTTTAGTCAAAAGTCAAAAAATTGATTTTTTGACTTTTCAAATGAAAGAATCTTCATTGTTTTTGAAGTTTAGAACATAAAAAAAAAAATTGTAAATATCTTCGTTTTTCGATTTTTTATGGCCAAAAAACAATGAAGCCCCACTTCTATATAAACACTGAAAAAATATTCTTGGGCTGATGGATACTACTCAGTGAGAAATTTGATTTAGTTTATTACAAAAAGGGTGACATCATTTAAAATTTTAAAGTTGGGGGTGGGGCATCTAGGACGTTACTCACCCCTTGACTGCAGTGGGTTTATTGCCCCCCGCCCTTATATAACATTTATATATAATTGCAATTTTACAACTAATTTATTTTTTGAGACATTTGCACTAAAAATTTTTAAATTGACTCCACGTCACAGTCCACGTAGTATCTATATATTTTTTTAAACATTTACTGTTAAAGAAAGTAACGTCACAAGAATCTTAATTATACAAAAAACAAAAAAAAAACAAAACAGAAGTTTGTAACACAGTGTATTATGGTATTAGTTAGTCAATACAAATACAAAAAAAAAATACAAAGGCACATTGAAAAATATAAAAAAGGGAAGCTTTACAATACTAGTTAGTATAAATAAATATGATACTTATTATACGATATTATCAAAGAAAAAACGAAATCTAAATTAAAGGTACTTAAAACCAAAGACAATTGTAGTTATCACTATAACTACAATTGTCTTTGTTAAAAGTAATAAGCTAGAATCTATAATTAAATTAACTAAAACATTAAAACTGTATGAATGATTTTTAATTTATTTTTAGTTTTTAAAATAAGTGTATGATAAACCTATAGTTCTGCCTGTGCCTTTGTTCTTTGACACGGCTTTAAAAATTTAAAATAAACTGTATCTACTTTTTCTCTTAAGATCACTCTTCCACTAAACCACTGTTCATCATAGTAAACCACATAGTACCTATGTAATGAGCATTTAGTTCTACACAAAGATATGCTTTATGCTGAGAAAATTATTTTTTACTTTGTATATTGCTGTTTTTATCCACGTTCTTAAAATTTTAGAAAAAACTCCACGAAATTTTATAAATTCGTTTCTCTATATTTAAGTTTTTCCAAATAAAAACCTAAAATGGAACTGATCAACTTTAAATAGTTGTAAGTTCCTTTGTATTCCGGATGTTGCTTAGCGAATTCGCCCGAAAAATTAGTGATTTTGAGAACACTTCTGAAATTTATTTTATCTCCAGGAGTAACATCCAAATAGAAAGAAATGGTTAGAGCCAACCTATATACGGTCCACCAGTAAAAATTGACACACGTGATTTAGCAAGCAATTATATTATAATTTTCAATTATGTAAACTTTGAATTGGGCAAAATGCAAAGAAATATATTTTTCGTCGATAAAAAATAGAAATTACTGCTCTAAATGTAAGTGTACAAAAACTTAATTGGAAAAAGGATAAAGACACATTATTAAGATCTAACTTTTAATATAGAGGAGAATTTATCCCCTTTAATGCTTTAATATTTATTTGGAAAATATGCATACATTAGATAGCAATTATTTTTATTATTTAAATATAACTTTCAAATGTAAACTTTTAAAACCTTGGTATTTGCGAACCCATTTAAATTATTATTAAACAAAAGTTTACTCACCTCCAACGTTATTTTATAATCTTACTTAATACCAATGCAACCACGTTCCCACAAAATGCTTTTGCGAGCGAGGCGCGTTTTAATCAAGTTAGAATAAAATCGCGCATTTACAAGAACAGAGGTTGTAAATCCAAAATTGTTAAATAAGAATATTATATGCTTGGCGCCACAATCC
>JAHBCN010004879.1:0-59933 GCA_019359885.1 Listronotus oregonensis | reverse complement strand
CTGTTATTTTTAAAATTAAATTAAATTAATTACTAAGGGGCATGTTTTGGGAATACCTATACATTTTAAAAAAAATTTAATAACAATACCATAGACTCATAGGGGAAAAAACGTAAATAAGAAGAATTAAAAAAAAACGATCATATCAGACATTCATTCCAACAGTTTTATATAGTTTTAAGACTTCTTAGTATAAGCGTGTTTTGTTTGTGAATGTATATTTTAAATTATAATAGTAAAAGTTTTTAATATGTGCTGTACTATATACATAATAGTGTACAATTTTTGTTGTTTTTAATTGCTAGCACAGGCTAGATTCTCAATACGCTTAAGGTAAGTCTAACTTTTGTAATTTTTAACTGACAAACTTAAAGCAAGATTTGTAATTTTTAAAATAATGGTTTTGGAAAAAGACTTGCATAACCATTGAAACGTCACCTTTATAATTTTTTAAATTAAAACATGACATAATTTTTGTCTGTTTTACTTTTTGCCAATCGAACCAAAAAACCAAGAAAAATTCCCAAAAACAATATATCGGGGCGGTTCAAGAAAAATTTAAGTCATATATATATATATATATATATATATATATATATATATATATATATATATATATATATATATATATATATATATATATAATTTTTTTTTTTTTTTTATATATATATATATATATATATAATATATATATATATATATATATATATATATATATATATATATATATATATATATATATATATATATATATATATATATATATATATAAATTTATATATAACAATATAATGGGTGGAAGTAGGTGGTTGTGGGTGGTAAAAATGTATGATGGAATACTGAAATAGTATTTTGGTGTATTCCTGTTAGAGAATTAAATTTAAATATTGCAACGTAATATCACGCAAGTAACGTAATGACAGTCTTTCAACCTTAATATCTGTCACATATGTCACTAGGCATGCATCACTTGAATTATTAAACCTATAAGTAATGACCCGCGAGTAATGAACTATTACTCACCAGTAAAGTAATAGGTGTTATCCTCTATTTAAAAATAGTAAATAATGAACATGTTATTAAACGTCGTGGAAAAAATATTTAATTAAACAGAACATTTAAATCTCTGTAATAGTATTATTTTAATTTCACTTTTATTTCATTTATGGTTTGATGGAGCCTTAAGAAACGAAACATCTCTTTTTATCATTAATATAAACTAAACCGATTGCTAATCGATTGAATTTTTAAAAACTAATAACAAGCCTTAAATTTTTGTTGTCACTTTTAAAATTCCGAATAATTATTAGGCACACTCGTACATTCTGTATTTCCCGTTTTTTTCTGCTAAATTAAAAGTAAAAGATGAAGTCGGCAAAAACACAGGTAATTAAAACATAAATTCTGTCACTTCATTAAAATAATTTTCCCAACTATTTTATAATTATTCAAACTTTCAAGTATCAAATTTAGCGTACGCCTATGGTCGAGGCTAGAAATTCTCGCTTCAAGGTCTTTGGGACGATTGCGTTAAAACGGCGAAATTTGACGAAAGCTATGTTACTTGCTTTTATTTATACTTTGTTGATAGCATCCATCTATATCCACGTATTTTTAATAATGTACATATGTTAATCTAATCGTTTGCATGGTGGAGGTGGTAAGGGTTAAAAATGAGAAAAGAAAGTAATTGAGCGCGTCAGATTTTTCAAGGGGATGTTAAGTAAACCTAAAAAAATCTCTCATTTAATAATCTGACGATTGGGATGTGACGTAAACTAGCGGCCTTTATCTTTGTGTCCTAGACGTGATGTCCCATAATTTGACGATTATCTAAAGGGAGTCGCCCAATCTGACAATTAAACGATTTTTTTTTTGATTTTTTAAAACCATTAAACTTAATTAATCGAAAAGCTTAGGAAATAGCATGCAATTTAAAAATTTGATGTGTTTTAAGTAGAATACATATATTTATAAGAAAATAATTAAAAAAATATATATTTTTTGACCTTTCTTTTCTGGCTCGATTTCATCCACAGATTGTGTATCTGTAACTGTGTGATCAGCTGTGATGGCGTCATGCCAACAAAAAAGCAGATTATGGACAGAGTGAGAGAGTAATAAATAGAGTAAGAGTGAAAATGGAAAAGAAACGCGGAGTAGGGAATATAGGCATCACGCAGCTGCACGCAGTAAACATCATCGACGAATTTGTGTTACTTCGGCTTGTGGAAATCGACAGATAATACAGTGTGTCCCAAATTGAGCCTACATGTATTGGTAACTCGGGAACCATTAGAACTACAGTGTTGGTTAAATTGGGAAAGTTTTAGACAATTTAATTGCAAAATTAAATCTGCTTTTAGGTTTTTATTTATCTTTTATGGTTTTTGAGATAATTTAGAAAAACCAAAATGGTGCATTTTTAACTTTTACCTGTAGCTCGCAAAATACCAATTTTACGGTTTTAAGATTACTACATTATTAGAACACTTTTTTAAGAAGAATTTAATTTAAGTAAAAATATTTTTCTAACTTTATTTGTTTTTGAGATATTTACCCAAACTTTGGATTTTCATACGGATGCCATATTGAATTTTTACATTTTAAAAAAGAGCTCTTCAAGAGCTTTTCATTGATGTATCACAAGTCTAGGTTTTTAAATTGCTTAAGCTCTAAAAACGATAATTTTTGTTTATTTAATAGTAGGCTTAGACTAGACTGCGCAAATGATACGCATTCGAAGCGGCATCAACCTAACCATAGATATTTAAGATTCTTAGTGATGAACTTGTTACCCTATGGATCTTTTGTGAGAGCAAAATTCAAAACTTATCCAAAAAAGTGATGCTTTTTGCAAAAATTAATACTTCCTAATATTACCTTAAACTAATGATAATTAAACACAACTGTAAAACAAAAATGTATCAGTAAACAAGAAAATAAAATCACAGTACATGTCTTCCTCCATTTTCCTCATATTTCTCGCATTTTTCCAACACCTTGCGGGTTACTCGGCGTAACGTGTTTCGGTTGATGGAAGAAAACACATCCCGTACCCTGTGTTCTAGTTCCAGCCTAGTTTCGAGCGGAGAAAACTCGTACACCTCATTTTTTGCGTGTCCTCATAGGTAAAAATCAGGGGTGTGATGTCCGGTGATCTAGCTGGCCAAGTAATTGGCCCATTATTAGAGATTATGTTGTCATTAAAGGTATTTCTAAGGACCTCCATCACCTCCCTGGTACTGTGCGCTGGACATCCGTCTTGCTGGAACCACAAATTATTCATTTCATTTGGCGAAGCTGTATTTCTAATGGCCGGTAAAATCTGTTCTTGCAGGAGTAGCAAATACCTATCTTTATTCAGTTTTTCTTTAAAAATAAATGGTCCAATTAAACGGTTGTCTAAAACAGAAAAAATAAATGTTTTATCTAATTGTGAGACGTAAATTAAAGGTGCATTTTAAATTATCTATGATGCCACACCAGACAATAAAGCCAAACCTTGTTTGTAGCCGTCTTTCTTCTAAATTATGTGGATTTTCTGTATCCCAGCAGTGATAATTGTGCCTATTAAAAATTCCACAATTTTTAAACCGGGTTTCATCTGTCCAGAGAACCTTGGATTGGAAATTGGGTATCTGTTGACATTTAGTAATAAACCATTGACTAAAGGTGATTCGTCTATTGAAATCATTCCCCTAAAGACCCTGTACAATTTGTGGTTTGTATGGATGAAAACAGTGTTTTTTTAAAGACCGATGCACAGATGACTTAGGAATTGTTGTCTGTTCTTCCACTTTTCTAACCGATGTTGTGGGATCATCTCTAACGTTTTCCATTATAATCGCCTCTCTTGCTTCCTTTTTTTTTGTATAAGTTTTGGGATTCGGTTTCACAAAAGATCCATAGGCTAACAAGTTCGTAACTAAGAATCTAAAATGTTTTTGGTTAGGTTGTTGCCGCTCCGGAAATTGTTGTTCGTATGCAAGTGCTGCAGCTTCCGTATTTCTGTTAGATTTAAAATAAATTTCTTACATATCCACCTTTTCATCATTGAAATAATTAAAAGCCATTATTGTAAATACTTAAAATAATCAAAACTTAAATTTTTGTTAAAGGCATTTCTAAACGAGAAATAAGATGCACGCTAATTTTGACATTTACATTATTAAAATTATAAAAAGCGTATCATTTGTTTCTTATGAAACCCATTACGCAGTCTAGTCTAAGCCTACTATCAAATAAACAAAAATTATCGTTTTTAGAGCTTAACCAATCTGTAAACCTAGACTTGTGATACATTAATGAAAAGCTCTTAAAGAGCTCTTTTCAAAAATGTAAAAATCCAATATGGCATCCGCATGAAAATCCAAAGTTTGGGTAAATATCTCAAAAACAAATAAAGTTAGAAAAATATTTTTACTTAAATGAAATTCTTTTTAAAAAGGTGGTCTAATAATGTAGTAATCTTAAAACCGTAAAATTGGTAGTTTGGGAGCTACAGGCAAAAGTTAAAAATGCGCCATTTTGGTTTTTCTTAATTAACTCAAAAACCATAAAAGATAAATAAAATCTGAAAGCAAATTTAATTTTGCAATTAAATTGTCTAAAATTTTCCTAATTTAACCAACACTGTAGCTCTAATGGTTTCCGAGTTACCAATACATGTAGGCACAATTTGGGACACACTGTATATCTTTCGTTATCCTTGATTTTTTGAATGTCGAGATGATTTATTTTTTTAGAAATTTGTAACCCGCCCACTTTTTTGCGTCACTCGAAAATTGTCAGATTGGTGAAATATACACTTTTTAGCATGTAATTAACTCACCCTACCTTAATCTGACGCGCTCAAGAATTTCTGATGATATTTTTTTTTTCTTATCTGATCCTTTATACTAACCGGGTACAAGGAGGTATGTTAATCTGCCGCCGTTTAATAAATCCCGAAATCCCCGCCTGGGCTCCCTCACTATATTATTTTTTTTAATAATAATTTTTTTTAGTATGTTTTTTACCCTTTATACAAACTATTAATCCAGTAATGCTTTTTTAAATTTCATACAATTAATAGCAACATAAAATATTACATTTTGAAAACTATGCTCAACAGAAAATTAATAATAATAAACCTTTTTATAATGATATTGCAAGTCCAGAGCAAGCGTATTTTGAAGTTAAATTATTGGCTCATCCTATATAGTTATCAGGTTTGTGCCAATACAACAAATATTAGTTTTGACCTGGTTAAGAATCCATTAAAATTTTGTAAAATTTTCACTTGTCACTAAGTTCCATAAGATTTCCTTTATGTCCTTTATATCTTGGTAAAAAAAGATTAACTAAATATATTTTAAAGAGTGGAGTCTCCGTTTATACTGCAGTATCATTCCAACTGATTAGTTTGAGTTTTTCTATATTTGCATCAAAAGCAGGCCAGAACAATGAAGATAAGGTAATTCTAATAGTTAATAATTATTTCTTTTTAATCTACTATATACCCAATATTTTCATTAAAAAATATTGTTAATAAACATAGGCAAAAGGCATGAGCATATCTAAAAATTCTACAATAATTTTAAAATCTTTTAAATACCCAAATTATCAAAAATCTATTTTTTTAAATTAAAAGGTTTAATCTTTAAACGTAGTATAGAATAATCTAGTTAATGTTTCTAAAACTATGTGTAACCGGTGTCTTAGTAGCAATAAACACCGCGGCGTCAACCGTACTTAGTTAGTTATACAGGGTGTCCCAAAAGTAATGGGACACAGAGCAACAGCAGATTCTTTAGGTCAAAATAATGCAATTTACGTAAACTTGCCTTATTTCAAAGTTGATAATAACTAAAATACATGATGTGAAACTTTTATCTTGTTTTCGTTTTTTCGTAATTATATCTTAACTAAATAACTTAGAGGTACAAATTTGGGGATCTGGGGATTCTTTGAGGCAAGAAAATCAAATTGTCCATAATTTTGATGTTGCTAGCAACGGCGCCAGCAACGGCTACCCCACTTGTTTTGGATGGCATAACTTTTTTTAAGCTTAGTATATTGACATGTTTATTAAAAAATAAGTTGCTATAATTCCCTTTGCATCAAAAATGTATACCTCATTTAAGTCTCTGGGAGCAACTGTTTGAGAGATAAACGCACTTTAAAGGACCCCGCAATTTTTCTATGGAAAATGGGTTTTGGCCAATTGTTTTAAACTTTGCAAAGTTATAGTTCTCAACACGCTGATCAAAAGCCTTTACAGGCACAAAACTCAAAACCCCTAAACCCCCCAAAATCACCCTCAAAAGTCCCCAAATCCCCAGTGACGTTTAAGGGTGATTTTAGGGGGGTTGAAGGGGTTTCCGGGTTTTGTATCAGTGGAGACTTTTGATTAGCGTCTAAGGTACTATTACCATGCAAAGTTTAAAAACAATTGGTCGAAACCCATTTTCCATAAGAAAACTATGGGGTCCTTTAAAGTGCGTTTATCTCTAAAACAGTTGCTCCTAAAGACCTAAATGAGGTATACATTTTTAATGCAGAGGGAATTATAGTAACTTATTTTTTAATGAACAGGTCAACATACAAAGCTTTAAAAAGTTATGCCATCTAAAACAAGTGGGCCGTAGCTGGCGCCCTCTACTAGCAACGTCAAAAGTATGGACGAATTTGAATTTTTCGCCTCAAAAAATCCGAGATCCCCAATTTTGTACCTCTTTGTTATTTAGTTAAGAAATTATTACGAAAACACGAAAACAAAATTAAAAGTTTGACACCCTGTATCTTAGTTATTATCAACTTTGGAATTTCGACCTAAGGAATTTGCTGTTGCTCTGTGTCCCATTACTTTTGGGACACCCTGTATAATATTAGTGATGGAGTTAGGATCGGAACGGGTTGTGACATTGTAAATTAGTAAATAAAGTGTTGTTAAGTTATACAAAGTTTTTCAATTGTCCGCTCTACGTATGCAAATCATGAAAAAGTAACATCATTAATGATTGTTTTCAGAGAAATACTATTGGATTTTTTTTAAAGCATACCAGGTAGTCAACAAAATTATCAACATCTTGTTCAAGCATTGGAGGTTTGATTTGGAGATAAATATCTTAAAGAAGTTCACTCAAGACTCACATTAAATCTTAAACGCTAAAGTCTAAAGAATCTTAACAATCAATCAGTTGGTCTGACATAAAAATATTTATAATGTTGGCTTTGCCTGCAGCGCCTGATGACATGCAAGAGTGGCTGACAGATTCATAAAGAAAGGAAAGTCGTTAAATAGGAATATTCTCACAGAATATTTTTTAAATTTATTGAATGGATTAATAATGTCCTCTAGCACAAAATGCTGCTAAAAATTTACACTCTGGTGTTTGAACAACGGGTCGAAGTTCCTTTCAGTGCTAGTAAAATTTCCTAGCAAAACATTTCAAAAGGACTGAGATTAAAGTCTACCAGAGTTAGTACGGGAGATAGATGGATAGGGCGACAAAACCACGGTAACTTCTAAGAGACGAGAGTAATAACTGATTTAATCCTGTTAAAAACGAAAACTGTTGCGCCTGGACCATTTCTAGTTCGTAGAACAAGAAAAAGAATTACATATTATAATGGTGACTCTTTCTGCTCTGTATGCACATGTTTATATATAAACCATACCAGAAACAAATACTTTTTTAGGGTCCCCTATTTGCAGCAGGTGTGTAGAGTTTGCAATATTGGCTCAGATAACCTTAGTATAAAGGCCACTTTGTAGTTTTTGTTTCATTTATCTAATACAATTCTCCAAATACACAAATTAGAAGTCCTAAATCAAATGCATCACTTGTAGAAAATGAGTACATGGAAATTGCATCGGTGGTTCCAAGCAAGTGACGAATGTGTCGCATACTTCCAAAATGAATAAAATATATTTTTTGATATTTTAATTTTATAGATCTGGTTGGATTATTTTTACTGTGTTTTTGTTTTAAGTGTTTATCGTTCATACAGTTATATAATTTTAATATTTTAATATTCTTGTTCTTTGTTTATTTCTAATGTTTAATACAACTTCATTATCTAGTCTGTATACCAAATGATGTACCTTAGATTGAAACCAGTTAAAAATAAATGAGTTTATGCAAATATAATTTTTTTTGGCCCACTATTTGATTTTAGTTTTAAAGACTGTTTTTTAATACCTATGATTTGTTGATTATAATAATTTTTACGTATTTTCATGTCGAAGTGGCTCTAGACCAGCTTTGTTTCGCATTATTTTCTAAATTGATCTTACTTAAAAAAAAACACAAAAAAATTTTTGAAAAAAAATCTCAAAGCAAAACGCAAAATTTTTTTAAAATGTTAAAAAAAACCCCTTTGGGAGTCCTCGGGGGATTTTTTCCTACCAAAATTTAAGCCGAGAATAAAGCACGAAAAAAGGTCGGGGAAGGGATGGCCAAAAACAAAAATAGGAAAGGGAAAATTTAAAAAATGATTATTCTGGTTTACAAAAAAAATTTGCGAACTTGGTTTAAAAAAAAAAAATTAAATTAATGGTCTCGAAAAAGAAAAATTTTAACCCCGGGAAAAAAAATTTTTGGGGCCCCGGAAAAATTGGATTTAAATGGGGGATTTAGATAAGGAATTTTGGGAATTTTTTTTTCTACACCAATTCAAATTCATTGGAGACTTACCAAATGAGGGGGGGGAAAAAAATGGAATATGGGCAAAAAAAAACCCAAATTCCCCCATAAAAAAGATAAAAAAAATTATAGTAAAAAAAAATTTGGGTTTAAAAGTATTCACTAAATTAGGAAATTTTTAAAAAAAATAAACAATTTATTGTAAAAAGAAGGGGGCCAAGAAAATTTTTAAAAAATTAAGCAAAAAATAATTTTTGGCCCTTTGATAAAAAAAAACTTTAAAGGGATGGGTTAAAAAAAAATTAAAAAGGGTTTAAAAGCAAGGGCTCCAAAAGGTTTAATGAATTCAATTATTTTAAGGGGGAAAAAAAATTGGGGTGGCCCCTTTTACATCAAGGGGACCCCCCCCTTTTTAACTAGAAAAAAAAAAGGCTTAAGGTAAATGAAGGGTCTATGTATGGGCAAAAAGGGATACAGAAAGAATTGAAAAAATAATTCTTTTTTGCAAAACATATGCTTTCCCAATGCCAAAAAAAAATTGTAAATTTTTTCAATCCATTAAAAAGAAAACCCCCACACTTATATTTTAAAAAAACCCCAAAAGATTTTTAGGATGGAAATTTGGGTATGTAAAAAAAGGGGCTTTCAACTTTTAACCCCCAAATAAAATTTTGCAAAAAAAAGGGAAACCCCAAAATACGGACAGGGTTCCTATTTTGGTTTACGGGTTTTGTTATGTTGGTAAAAAAATTGGAACCCTTTTTCCCCCGAAAATCGGCAACTTTAAAAAAAACAGTCTGAAGTATTTAATTTAACCCTCCCCAATGGGTTAATTTACAAAAAACCTTTAAATTTGCAAAAAAACAACTGGGTTTTTCCGGGGGAAAACTTTTGAAAAACCATTCCTTTTTAAATGACACTTAAAATTTGCAAATATTTACATTGAGGCTTCAATAATATATAACTTTTTAATAAAAGTTTGAAAAACCAACATTTTTACGGGGCGTTAAAATTAAAATACAAAATTCCCCCAGGCCCATGCCTGGAAAAACCAAGTAATTTTTGGGGGATTTTTTGGGAAAAAAAATTTCGCAATGTTGCCAAAAACACTTCACAAAAAAACCTTTTAAATGGTGGAGCGGAGGAAATGCTCATCTTCAAAAGAATGTCAAAAAAGCAGGGAATATCTAAAGAATATTGGCTTATAATTAGTGAAGGTTATACAGCCTCTAGACAAAATGCCTAAAAATAATGGGAACAACGGGTCAGCCCTTTAGTGCTAGAAAATTCCTAGCAAAACTTTCAAAAG
This sequence comes from Listronotus oregonensis, assembly GCA_019359885.1. Lineage (NCBI taxonomy): Eukaryota > Metazoa > Arthropoda > Insecta > Coleoptera > Curculionidae > Listronotus > Listronotus oregonensis. Next base: position 49,991 of record JAHBCN010004879.1, on the reverse strand, counting down.
GACTAGTTGTCTACAGAGTTAGTACGGAGATAGTGGATAGCGACAAATGGTAACTAGAGACGAGAGTAATACTGATTTAATCCTTTTAAAACGAAAATTTGTGATGTTCTATCAAGAACAAGGAAATACATTTATAAATTACTCTTTCTGCCTATGAAAGTATGAATAAACCATACCAGAAAAAATACTTTTTTTCCCTTTTTGCAGAAGGTGGTTTTGCTATTTGTTTTGATAGGCACTTGGTTTTACCCATTATCTAATACAATCTCAAATACACAAATTAGCCTTCAAACATACTTGAGAAAATAAAGTCAGGAAATTGCATGGTGGCCAAACGGAAGTGACAAATGATCGCTACTTCCAAAATGAATAAAATATATTTTTTGATATTTAATTTTATAATTGGCGAGATTATTTTTACTTGTTTGTAAAAGTGTTTATCTTCATACAGTTATATAATTTTAATTTTTAATATTCTTTTCTTTGTTTATTAATGAATACCTCATTATTAGTTGACCAAATATGCCTTAGATTGAAACCAGTTAAAAATAAATGAGTTATGCAAATATATTATTTTGCCACACTATTTTTTTTAGTTTTAAAGACTGTTTTAATACTGATTACTGATATAATATCGAATTTTCATGTCGTAGTCTCAGAAAACTTTGTTTTGCATATTTTTAAATTGATCGCTACTTAAAAAACCTTCAATGCCACTTTCAACTGTTTAATAATTAACGTACAGCATTTATAACTAAAATTGTAAAAGCTGTAAGGATTTTTTTAAATGTTTTTAGTGGCAAAAGGTCTACGTTAGTTTTTGCGACATACCTTGGTATACATGGAATATAGAAAATAGAAAAAATTACCATAAAATTCTTTTATTTCTGGACAAATATACTATATGGTGCTTTTTTCAAGATTATGCGTTCAATAATAAATTTTTTTTAGGTGTAAGTAAATATTTTTTTCCCAAATTTTCATTACCGAAAAAGCAATATAACTTTAAATATTTATCATTAAATAACACAGCCCCAAAAAAAAAGTTAAGGGTCCAAAAGACTTGATGTTTATGTTTTTGGAGTCACTGAATCCGAATCCGGGGTCAGTTAAACCCAATTAGGTTAGGATTAAGGCATTTAGGTAAATCAAAATAAAACGAAAACAAAATGCAATATTTAAAATTTTTTGAGGTCGCTAAATACGAATATTTGGTCATTTGCCCCATCGGGTCATGGTAAAAAGATATTTCAAGGTCATGGTATCTTTATGTTTTTGGGGTCGCTGAATCCGAATCCGTGGTCAGTTTAACCCTATTAGGCAGGGTTAAGGGCATTTCAAGGTCAAATCTGCCAAATTATTCGAACCAAATTTAAAGAGTGTATGCTTACGTTTTAGAGATCGCTGAATACGAATCCATGGTCAGTTTGCGATTTGACCCTAAATGCCTTTGATCCTGATTAGATGGATCAAAATGACCCCGGAATCAGATTAAGTGACCCAAAAACATGAAGATACCATTTTGAAGTTTTTTAAATCTTTAAATTTTTTGAGCGCATTTCAAGGTCATTACAAGTAACGCAGCGTGCTATGGAGAGGTCAATGTTGGGCGTCAATCTTAGGGATCGAATCCCAAACAATGAAATGGAACTGGGCTGGATACATCGCAAGAATGGCAGATAATCGATGGACCAGAAGAATCTTTGAATGAAGACAGAGAAATGAGAACCATTGAAGTAGGAGACGTCCGCCAACTGGATGCAGTCGGTGCAGTGCCGCTATAAGTGGAGCAGATTACGAGAGGCTCATGTCTAGCAGTGGACGCTATTGGGCTTATGATGATGATGATGATAATTTCGAGTTCAAATCACAACCAAATTTGATGGGGTCAAACTGACCACGAATTCATATTTATCTACGTCAAAAACATAAATATACATTTTTTAAATCTGGTTACGATTATTTTATAGATTTGACCTTAAAATGCTCTTGACCCTCACCTGATAGGGTTAAATTGACCCCGGATTCGGAAAAATATTTCCCAAAAACATCAAAATACCATGGCCAAGTCTTTCGGACCCTCAACTTTTTTTTGTGGGGCTGTGTAATTTAAAAATTATGAGCATTATTTACAATATTATTACGGTTTTGTATTCTATTTTAGATTTGGAAATTGTACTTTACCTCTGGAAATGCATTTTATGGTTTAAAGAAAAATATATAACAACAATTTAAATAGCTTATTTGTGACGTTTTAAGAAATTTCTGGTATTGTAAACAATTAACGATTGAAAATAAAAAAAAATCCTAAAAAAAATTCACATGGTTTTAAATAAGTATTTAAAATAAATTACAAAAATAAATGTAGAGTTAGTTTTAAAAATAGTAAAATCGTATTAGTTAAAATATACGTAATTACACTTAGAAGTATGTTACCAACAGAAAAGCAAGTCCTAATAAAGTATAGCAAGCAAAACCGAAGCTCTCGTATTTATTGGGTATTAGGCATATTTTTATATATTTTAAATTTGTAAACCTTTATAATGTTAACAGTTTTTAAGGTAATATTTAGATTTCCATCTTATCAGTTTTTTTTCAATGCTACCAGAAATATATCTAAATTTTTTTAAATGAATATGAAAAAATAATACATTTTTTTTTACTTAAATACACAATGGTCTTTGAATAAAAGAATATCGTCATAGGCTTAAAAATTTGTTGCAGTAATTTTTTAAACGGGTCGCTTACTCATAAAAATATTCACTCTATCAATGGGCACCGAACCTTGCATGTTTCAATCCTCACTTACAGCCATAACCATAGCGGCTTACGAAATTAAAAGCCGCAACATCACCAACCATACGATCTGTATTTATACAGATAGTAGGCAAGCATTACTAGCCCTGAAGAGACCACTCATGACTTCGGCACTTGTACTAGAATGTCACCATGCCCTGACTAACATCTCTTTAAATAATGTGGTTAACCTAATCTGGATCAAGGAGCATGACATATCTAAAGGTAATCATACCGCTGACTCGCTGGCCAGGGTGACTGTGGGACGTAAACTAGTTGGTCCCGTCCCCACTACTGGATTGACAATAGCAGCAATTCAAGACATCATTAAAGATTACCCTTATCGACTGTTTAACGAAAACTGGGATGATACCACGAACTACAACTTTGCACATATAATGCTGAGCTATCCAGACAAGTCAATAGCGAAAAAAAGCCTTATGATAGATAGATAGATAGATAGATAGATAGATAGATAGATAGATAGAAGAAACCTCCGAACACTAACGGGCGTTCTAACTGGACACTGCGGGCTACGAGGACACCTATTTAAAATGGGTCTTACTAACACAGAATTATGCAGAGGCTGTAAACAAGAAAATGAGACCGCAAAACACATTATTTGCGATTGTCCCGCCCTCATATTTGAACAGAACTCCATGCTGGGCACGAACTGGCCATTACTAGCCGAAATTAAGGAGATTCCAATATAAGATTTTAGGAATTGTTTAATAATTTTTGTATTATGAAGGATATTTAAAACTAACTCTCTTCTAAAGTGAAACTTTTTTGAAAAATAATTGATTTGGGCTAACCTAAAGTCTATCTCTTATTGTTTTTTGTTCCCACGAAATAGTTGTGAATATAAAATTAGAATTTTAGTGGATTATTTGCCTATTGTGGTTAGTTGTGGTCAGTTGTAGTAACTTGTCTAGATAAAAAGGTATATAAATATTTTAAATAAGACGAAAAATAAAGAATAATTTGATTTTAACCAAAAATTTCTGTACAAAAGGGGAAAAATAATGTTTTATTTATGTAATTTTTGCAATTTTTTTTGTTTTAAATAATTTGTTTTATTTTCTTAATAAATATAATCGGAAAAGCAAAAATTAGATTATTTTTAATAAAATTATAAGTATTTTAATCAATTTTTTTAGAGAGAGACGTCGTGAACTATTTTAAATTAATAGGTTGGACGACGCAGTAAATCTCTCGCCTACAAGAGGAAGCACAAAGGTCCTACTGAGGTCTAGGTGCAGTGGTATATTACCACCCTCTGAACATTCAGATCAGATCTATCAATAAACAATTTAACTTTAAATTACCCTATTTTAATCCCTTATTGCAAACTGTAAATAGTTCCAATAATAACATTTGTAGAGTATGATTTTGACTCTGTACCTATATTAATGTTCAAAAACCGCCTTTATATTAAAAAAGGTCTAGTTAGCCTTATTGCACACAATCGGGCAACACCACGTGGGAGTCTCTAAGAATTACACCTCAACTACAAAATCTTAATCCCCTAGGGCTTAAAATACCCTAATTAAAAAAAAATCTGGATGCTGAATACGCAATTCGGATCTTTCAAACACTCCCGTATAGCCATTATAACATCAGTCGTTTTTTTTGCATTTGTTGACTAGTGTAATTATATCAAACTTAAACTAAATCTCCATTTCCTTTTAACATGATACAAGCGCTTTGCCATAAAATTCAAATATTCACTTTAATTAAGTTAAGTCAGGGATATTCACTGAAACTCATATATCAAGTTATTATCATTGTTCGTGTAAGTGAAGCTACAAAATGCGGCATCTATTCCATGGTTATAAATAAAGACAACGTAGTCACAGAGGGTAATCTGAAAACAAAAATTCCCTTTATAAATAATATATTGTATAGTAAAAAGTAATTGTTTAATTTTTCGCCTACGACTTTGACCCAGATCCTAGGTCCCAAGCTATTAACTATTGCAGTCATTTAGCGCTATTGATTTGCAGTTGGATCTGGATATACTATAAATCTAACACTGATTTTAAAACAGAAAAAAATTTAAAACTTCAACAAAATTAAACAATTATCAAAATCAAAATTATTTATAATTGTATATTAGGGTTTCAGAAAAGTATTCTTTTAAATTTATGTAAAAATGTATCAAATAATAAAATTCTTCATTACGACAAGTATGTTTTATATTGTTAAAAAATGTGGATAGTTAATGAATTTTTTTGGCAATTCTTTATTAATAAGTTTTATTAACGGATACAAAATCATTAATTAAAACCCCTCATTAATGCATGTTTTGTATTATTTTGTGATTATTGTATAGACAACTTATCATACATAAAACATAAAAATCTATTTACATCTCGGTCTTTTAAATAATAAACAATAAAACAGTTGTCGTATTAGTTGTCCATAACCGAAATACATTAAAAAAAAAAACAAGAAAAATTATAGTTTTCAAAGTTTATTGACAAAAAAAAATGCCAAAGAAGTATGGTAACTAACTTGGGCATTAATTGGTGATTAAGGATCTCAACCCTTAACGCGCTAGAATAGCGATGACCTTGATTATTAACCGCCCTTATTAATAACCTTGTTCGGTAAATAGCTATTAGCATTGCCTGTAATCATAATTCAGTAATAAAATAAGGAAACCCAGTATTATTTAAATTGACGTTGTAGTTTTAAACATAGTATTAGCTTGATGTTGTTAGTTATTATAGGTAAAAGGGTCAATTACCCGTGCGTGCACTAGTTTATATATTGGTATTTGGACTATAGTAGCCCTATCTGGCAAGTCCAAATAATATTTTACAATGAGTTTAATTGGGTATTATCCATATGTTTTAAACAAAGCAAAATACACATAAATACCTAGAAATGAGTTCCCAGATCAATTTTATAATCTCACAAGTCCGTATAAAAAAACCAGTACCGAATATTTCAGGTATGAAAACATAGGTACAACGGAAAAATTTAAAGGGACTGCAAAAAGACTCGTGACATCACATCGCATATAAATACAGATTGTTTACGTATCGATTTTGTCTGCTTCTAGTTGTGCTGTGGTAAATCTCAACATAACTAGTATTTTGTTTTATTTTGCATTCTAAATAAAATGTTTTTCATTCATTATGACTAACAAAGGATTTGTTTAGGCTTTCACAAACAATTTGCCCTCTGTAAATATGTTTATCGTGATAGATTACATTAAAAATGACAGAACGTTTTAATTCAGCAAAAATCAGAGTTGCAAAAGCAGCATTAAAAGTATGTATTTTGTGTTAAATAAAATAAACATCTTTTTACAATACTTGATGTTTAAATCAAATTAGAAAAAATAAATTTATGTGAGTATTTATTATTATTATTTCTAAGTGGTCTTCACAACAGAAAAAAATTACTATTTGATTTTGGCATATCACATCTTAATGTTGTAAACCATCGTTTCTAACGCTCATAATCCCCCCGATACACACATACAAAAGTTTTGTTTGTTGTACTTACAGATGTGCTTGTGCAAAGGGGCACCAAACACCATTTATTTTGTGAGTCGTACATATTACCTATTCAAACAGCTATGAATGTTCCTTGATATTAAAAGCAACTTAAATTTTTTCGACTGTAGCCACGTAAATAATGCCTTAATAAAATTAAACCTCGGTTAAAAGGTGACAATGTATTAGCAACACGAATAACGCTTTACTGTTTATATGCGCTGTGACGTCACACAACAGTGACCTTCGGAAAGCTTGTTTTGGAGTCAATTCTTGGCGTTTGAATTTTAAAGGGCAGTTTTTGCTTAAAATATGTTTTTTTTTAAATTTGTTTTTAGGTTATTATACGATTTATATGCATATATGCTATCATTTTATAGGTTTTCCAAAAAAACATGAATATACCCAATTAGTTCTGGTTTGCAACAATACTGTAATATAGAGGTCAGTGAAAGCACAATACAATGAATGAACATTGTCATCCACTCGTACAGTTAAACAGCACCTATAAAGTTAGCTCTAAAGTAGTTCAAAAGGATATCTGCCGTAGAAGAAATTGGACTATATAACAAGCTGTCTGTCTTTTGGGTCAGGAGGCAGACAGATTAGTCAAAAAAGGCTCAAACAAGAACGTGATAAAACTATAAGCAGGAGTTCTGGTACATCTTTTATAACATTCATCAAAACTTAGATGGATCGAAAACCCTATAGTTTGTGAAGTACATAAAATGCTTTTTTCCAAAACTGGTTTTAGGCCTACCGAACAACAACCGCAGGGCTAGTGGTATCTATGTCAACTTAGAAGACATTGAAGGCAAAGCGCTACCTGTAAAGAATAAGTTTAATAAAAATACAGCATAGGCTGGTGTTCTCAGAAGGAAAACGCAACATTTAATCATGTGGTGATTTGATTTGTTTTGTCGAAGTCTCAGCAAAAAGTAGTCAAAGCCAAAAGGTACATGGAGAATTCTACTTAAAAAGACCAGCCTAAACACGGCACTTCAAAACAGCATAGAGAAATCACAATAAATCTGTTAAGGTTGCAGTAAATGAATACTTATAAAGTGTGATCACAAGGAGGGTGGGGGGGTGTAGCGAGATATCACGTGTATTTATTTTGTCGTTGAACGCGCGATTTCCAAAAACCGAAAAGCGGCATGTAAGCTCGTTTCGCCGTTGACAGGGCATTTTTATCACGGTCACTAATTTTCCAGAATTAAATAAGATTATACATATCTGTAATTAAAGATATCATTTTAAAATTTTTAAGATACTTTGTACTGAAAAAATACACGTGATATCGGGTAGGATGGGGTGGTTAGTCTTAAACCTCACGACGAATCACCAGGGAGAAGGGGAAAGGGATAAAAAAATGCTAAAAAACATCACGTGAATAATGGACGATCTCTAAGCCCAACTTTATTTAAAAATATTCTCATCAAATCTAATCTAGTTCAGGTTAGCTTAAAAACTAGCCATTAAAATTCTTTATTCTCGATCGTTCCTTTTACGACACTGTTACGGTGAAAGTTATAATTTATGACGTTCATACTCTAAAGATCTTTTTATTAAAGCATGTAATAAAACACCTAAATTATACAAATGTTCCAGTTTCTCAAGTTAAATCTGAAAATCTACAACACTTGTGTTTCAAAACCTAATAAACATTTCGCAGTTTGCAACAAAAATACCCCAGTGTATACAAAAGGATGTAGCATAGTAATATATACCACCTTGTTTCCCGATGTTGCGGGAAGCATGAAATATACGCGAATAATGTATGTAAAATAGGGCCAGTTTAACATTTTCATAGCCAGACGTTGTTAACAGCTTTATTTAGTTGCGTAAAAAACATAAAGTGATGTATGTATATGGCCGTTAAAGCATTATACCTGTTTAAAGTAGATACATTGCATACAGTTATTTTTGAGGTAAATTAGGGGCGGCTTTAAAGACGAAATTAGTTATACCCATTTGTACGTATTCAGGTAAGAAAAAACGTATGTCCTAAAAAGATAATTAGATATTTTTTTAATCAATATAAGGTTAAACAATTTACTATCCTGTTTAAAATGAATAGTTTGTTATGTTTTTTATACGTTTAGAAATTAAAAATGGTGATTTAGCAGTATATTATAATTTTAACATTCGTCCATACGCTTTCAAGCCCAAAAAATTAAAATAATCCTGTGTTATTTATTTTTTAACAAACTTACAAACAATTAACAACTATTATGATTAATCATGGAAATAAACAAACGCAGTTTATATTTTTAAATATATTGTTTTTTACCTTGTTTTTTCTTGAATCTGTTTGGTGACATCTTGCCAGCTACTTTGAAAATTTCTGCCAATGACCACGCTCGCTTTAGATGCCCCGGCTTGTGCTAAATCAATTCCAGTGCATGTATTTCAGAAATAAAGATAAATTTCGCAAATAGAAAATTTTTTTAAAAAAGTTATTTTCATACATTTTCATCAACCCTTTAAATTGTAACAACTATATTTTTTGGTTACCTTATCGAAATAAGAAAAATTTAAATTTTTGTAAATATTTTCAATAAAGCATCATTTAGGTCATAAACACATAATTTAATGTTTGTTTGAATTCTCTGGATAGTTTTAACAACAATTTTTGGGAAAACATAAAGTAATAATGGAAAAATAAGCGACATCATTACCGCTAAAATTTTAATTTTAGACAAATTTCATTTTAAATTTAAACTTACAAAATCTCTCCATATCAATTAACTAAATAAAATCATCAACAGCAGGAAAACCCTGTCGATAGCTTATTTTCGACTCTGTTCAAGTTGTAAACTAAGGGATGTGTGTTGCCACATTTATTGTCTTCAATAACAATGATTTCAATACATATTGCGTGCTATTTTAAATGCGATCGCTGGCTGGTAACTTATTCTCGCGAATTATGACAACGTGGCGATGAAACTTTTTGCCGGTTCACTGTTATTTGAGCGGAAAGTATATCATAGGCTTAAAACTATTTACTAGTGTTAGATTTTTATTCAGCCGCTTCGTCGGTTGGGTGGCCGGTATTAAATGAGTCACTGACAGAAATTTGGACTTTAGGATACGAAATGATTTCTAGCTAAAGATCCACGTCTCGCCAATGAAAACTTGAGTAAAACCGTCCGGACCTTTTATAAACAATATTTGGCAAGTCCATGAAATATTTTTCATAATTTATTTTTTTTAAGGCTATACATAGCTCCCCATAATAGACTACCCATTTTGATATTTAAATAAATTGTATATGAGATAAGTCAGTACATGTTTTTATATTATTATCTTCTATGACCTTTGGGATTTAAATTAACATATTTTTAATCGAGTAGGCACCTGACCCAAATCTAGGAAAAATTGATTTTTGTAAAAGGTCATTTTTCTAATAAAGCATCATTAGGTTTAAACACATAATTTAATGTTTAGTTTGAATTCTCATGGATAATTCAGTTTAACAACAACTTTTTTTTGGGTTAAAACATAAAGAGTAACTTAATGGAAGAAGATGAAGCGACAATACATACCGCTAAAATGTTTAATGGCCAACTTATTTTACTATTTTGGGATACAGAGCCAAAAAAAAACTTGGTAAAAAAATTACTACAAATTTCTTAAAAAGTATAAAAGACATTCTTTATTCTGAGAGTAACCATTATCCCTTTAATTCTTTCCTTCATTTAGCTGTCTAGAAACAGCTTTAATACATTTAAGCTTTATTTCAATGAAGGACACGAAACACATTTAAGCTAAATTTCTAATGCCTAAACTTTTTCTAAGATCTTGGCTACCAACAAGCTAATATCCAGTTGGCGTCCAATCTAAAAATATGCCAATAAACTAAAAACTATCCCCTTAAAGCCCGACTCTGACAAATTATGTTAGACAATACATACCGCTAAAATGTTTAATGGCCAACTTATTTTACTATTTTGGGATACAGAGCCAAAAAAAAACTTGGTAAAAAAATTACTACAAATTTCTTAAAAAGTATAAAAGACATTCTTTATTCTGAGAGTAACCATTATCCCTTTAATTCTTTCCTTCATTTAGCTGTCTAGAACAGCTTTAATACATTTAAGGGCTGTTTATTTCAATGAAGGACACGAAACACATTTAAGCTAAATTTGCTAATGCCGAGTAAACATATTTCGCAATAAGATCTTGGCTACCAACAAGCTAATATCCCTAGTTGGCGTCGCCCAATCTAAAATATGGCCCAATAAACTAAAACTAGGCTACGCGCTTAACAAGCCCGACTCTGACAAACTTGTATGTTAGGGCAACTATTCTCAAAAGTTTTAAAATAGAAACTAAATTAGTGTCCATTTAACGTTAAGTATTTAACAGTGTTATAGCACTGGATCCACTTTACTTTTAAAAGGTGTAATTATCCCAAAGTACCTTTTTTATTTCGTGTTGCTTGACCATGCACTTTAAATTTGCATTTGCGTTATAGTATAAGGTATTTATTTTTGGGGCTTATGTTCTGATACCCTTTTTAGGTAGGTCTTTATACTGCAAAAGAGAATTAAAAAAGAAATTGGCCGTAGGGATACTTCTATGCACAGGAAGTATAAAATAAAAATAGTTGGACGTCGGTATCTGATTATTTTTACTTATAGCAAAGACAATTGTAGTTTCACTATAGACCCACAAAGGAATGCTAAATTTTTGGTAATAGGTTTTTGACGCTCGCTTACTGGAGCGAGCGTCCATCGGGAGAAAATACCTTTACACGCTTCTATATAAGCGAACACTGTTGCCAAAGTTCTAACAATGGAAACAGTAATTAGGAATTATTTTGTAGGAAATAGGTCAAATTCGTTGTAATAAAGTTAATTAATTTTTTGGCCCCATAATGATAAAATTTAAATTATGTAAATTTTACTATAAAGAATTAAACTTTTTAAAAAAATATATTTGTAGTTGATGAATACAGATGTTAAATAGATATAAATTTTTAAATTGTTTTTGGCCCCATAATGATAAAATTTAAATTATCTAAATTTTTATATAAAAATTAAACAAAAAATATATTTGTAGTTGATGAGATACACGATGTTAAATATGATATAGAATTTTAAATTGTTTTTTTTATTTTATAACATCCCCTAACAAGAAATACTGGAACTATACAATTATAATTAATATTTATTTATAAATAAAAATCGAACGATCCGATTGATTCTTTTCTACAATTTATCAATACAATAATGACTAGTTTTTTATTTAAATACCTTTAATTTTTATTTAATGTCTTGCATATCGTGTTTTTGTTTTTGCACTGTATTTTTTCTATAGTCGTAATTATAAGATATGAAAATGTGTATTTTTACTGACGTTATTCAGATGCGTTTATGAACATGTTTAGAAATATTTGTCAACAGTATAATTTATGTTTACTTCCATTCACTAAACTGGCCACGTACAAAGTCTTTATTCTTTTCATAAGATTTTTTTCTTAAGTTCGGAAGCCTCATGTTTAATTTTAAACAGACACACAAACAAAGACATATATACATTAAAAAGTAAAAAATGAACAGAATTAAAAAAATCAAAAAGCAAAAAAAATTTTTAAATTATTATTATTATAAAGAGTTTGTCCTATTTTCCAAGAAATATTTAATTACTGTTACCATTATTTAGGGTTTAGCAGCAGTGTTGGTTTATAAAGCAGCGTGTGAAAGTAATTTCTCTGATGGATGCTCGCCCAGTAAGCGAGCGTCCAAGCCTGTTACCAAAAATTTAGCATTGCTTGGTGCGTCTATAGTTAAAACTATAATTGTCTTTGCTTATAGTGAATACTATTGCACTTCCGATTCCTTTTACCACACTGACCAAAAAGGATAGAAATACAAGATTATTAACCAAAAAAAAAACCTAAAATTAGAAAATAATATTTGCCTACATTTTTTTTGAGGTCGGTTCAATCGTTTTAATTTTGATTAAATTTTATATTCGATGGCTTTGTTGACATTGACCTTAATGCCAACAGAATTTTGTAAATATGACACATGATCCTGCATGAACCTTGTCGGCTTTGCCTTTTTCTTGCCGAGCCTTACAAACCTTTGCCTGCGTAGAGTCTCACATGGCATCACACATGCTTAGGTGTTCCTTAGTCCTGATAGATGAGTTGTCTTCTGTCAGTTTCATCCCTCTCATAACCCTTAATAGCCTGACCAGTTTAAGATAGCTATAATAACTCCGATATAAAATCAAATGATAAGACAAGAGTAACAAACTATCGACCTTTTAACATTATAAATAATTTTGCTGAGATGTTTAAAAAATGTGTTAGGATAGATTACTGGATTTTTTACTATTAAACTCGATTTTATCAGCAAACCAATATGAATTTTTAAATAATTCAGGTACCTAAAATGCTTCATATAATCTAACAAAACATATAACTGAAACTCTTGATAATATTAAGAAATGTATTGCAGTCTTCTTGGACTTGGCAAATACTTTTGATACTGTACCGCATCACCTGTTTTTGGAAGTACTTGAAAAAAATGGGATTAGGGTGCTGTTTTGGATGTTTTAGAAGTTACTTGCATGAAAGGGTGCAGTATATAGGTATACCACAGGGGACAGTATTGGGCCCAATATTGTTCTTAACATACATAAATACCTTAACTTTTTAAATATTAATAAAGGCACAATTATTTCTTACACGGACGATACCGCTATAGTATTTTCCGAAAAATAATGAAATGAAGCAAAGGACAATGTAATTAATGGACTGAATGTTCTACAAAACTAGTTAAACACCCTTTAATTAACTTTAAATTTAAATAAAACAAACTACCTTGCTTTTTCAATAACCTTAGTTAATTTTCCTCATTTTGACAGTATAGCCCTTAAAAACTCAAAAAGTGTTTTGGGGGAAGTTTCTCAAACTTAATACTTGGGTATTATTGTTGACAGACACTTGAAATAAGAACAACATATACTTCGACTAACATCAAGTATCAGAAAGCTTTTACATAAATTTTATACTCTAAGAAACAGTTTAAATAAAAACTTGTTAATGTTGTATTGTTGTGTGGGTGGTAAGTATGAGAGTACATTAACTACATACTTAAAGTAATTTACAAAAAGAATAGGCTTTACCCTACAAGGTTATTGTATTCGCGTAAAGTGTTTAATGTTTGATCTCTGTATGTTTTGGAGGTAAGCACATTTGTTTATAAAAATAAGGATCTAAAAAGATATGTCAATCAGCCATCAAACCAGGAATAAAGCCAATAATTTTTTTGAATTACCTAGAAGTAATACAAATGCAAATATGAGATTTTTTAACTATTTTGTACCAAAAATATAAAAATAATTTATAAGTTTATGTTTTACTATCCTTACTGCCTTGAGGTATTGGTCAGCAGGTATAAAAATCTTCTTTCAATCATAAGGAAACGTATCTCTGCTCTAAGAAAAGTATCACTATCCTTGAGCTCTTGGGTTTACGTTATTTAGGCGTTCTTTAAAATTAACAAAGCAGTTGTTAGTTTCTTTGCGGTCACCCAGTATCAATAAAACTCAGAAATTTTTTTTCAAGTGCCAACGATCTTAATTTTGTTTTTTAAACTATCTGTATTCCCTTGATTAGGGTATTCTTTATTTTTCTGTGTAAATAGTCTATGAATAGGTTGTGGACCATCAAAGCATTTAAATGATGTGGCTTGTTAAAGTTAGCAATAAACTTAGCAATGTGTTAAATTTAACAAAGAGGTAAAAATAAAAACTCTTGGTAACAGGGCATCACTTAAATGTTAAGTATTTGTCAAAAAATCATTTATTTTAGGATTTTGCGTTAAATATCTTTTTTTTACTAAACATGTAAAAAATTATTTAAAAATTATTACCTTGCACAGCAGTTAAAAAAATAGGTTTGGCACTCTAACAAAGTAATTTAATATATTTTCTTCAAAAAGTACGATAGATAGCTCCAGTGACCAATACTGCAGAACTTCTTTAAATTTGGTTATTTACCAGTTTCTTTAATAATACTCATGCTTATTACATTTTATTGATAAATTTAGGTACTTAGTATTACCTCTAAAGTAGATATTTGTTTTCCTTTGGTAGAAAGTTGCTGTTTCAGTTTAATCAGTATTAGTAAAATTATTTATTTCCATCTATTCTTTTTTAAAAACAAAAGAATTTTATATATTTTCATATAAGTTTATCGTTACTTTCTAAAAATTAACCTCAATTCTTTAGTTAAGAGCATGTCCAAAGCTATAACATGCGGTACTAAAAAATAAACCGTTAGAGACGACTTGGTTCAAGACACCCACGGTAAGTTAGTACTTAGACATCAGCCTTTGTGGACTGTCCCAAGAGAAAAAAAAAATTCGATTTGCCCCAATGCCTTGTTCGAAATCTTTGTCAAACTCACTCCAGGGTGTAAAACTTGCTCCAAGAATTTGAGAAGATGCTCTTAGTTTTTAAAACAGGGCATATAAATAAAAAAAATTAAATGCTTACTGGAGTAAGTTTTCAGTCAAGCATTTATAGGGTTTGGAGAAGCTCAACAGCGCTTTGTGTGATTTTATAGTGCTCCCGTGATAAAAAGTGCAATGCACATTAATTGCCATTTTTTCTGTTAAATTTTTAAGAGCTCTAGCGCGGATAAATTTTCGTTACTAGAAATCTACCCAGATCATCCAACGCAACCTTCGACCATATACTACTAGAGGCAGTCTTGCAACTCGGTCATGCAAAAGAGTAAAACAATTCTCTCACTCTCTACGTGCCAACTAGTCCGCGGGGAATGTTATATACCACGCCGACCAATCAGCACGCCAAACAGGGTATATACACCTCCTTAGCACGTAGAGCGAGAAAGAAAAGTTGTTTTTTTATTCTAGGAGTATATATAGGCGATGAATAATCTGAGTAGCTTTCTAGTGACGAAAATCTATCTGAGCCTTAGAGGATGGTCTGCTCTAAAATCTCAGGAGCACTGTGGAATCGCACAAAACGCTCTTGAGCTAGTCAAACCCTATAAATGCTAGACCGGAAACTCACTTTAGCATGCGTGTAAAAATTATTAAATTTAAATAATAATCTTTAAATAATGCGCTGTTTATAAACTAAGAACATCTTTTCGTTGCGATGCAACATTCTTAGATCAAGTTTTTCACTCTGAAGTGCGTTTGACGAATATTGGGGCGAGTCGGACATATATAACGTCGAATCTCTATCGGTTTTGTTTTTAGTACCGCACGTTAAAGCTTTGGACACACCATTAATTTAGGAAAGAAGGTTAATATTAAGAAAGAAACGATAAAATTATATAAAAATACATAAAATTATTTTAGTTCTTTTGTTTTTAAAAAAGAATAGATGGATATACACAGCCTTAAGTAGTCAAATATTTAAAATAAATAGTTTTACCAATATTGATAAACTAAAACAGCAATTTTCCAGCAAAAGAACACAAATATTTGGTCTACTTTAGATGTAATACTACCTAAATTGATCAATAAATTGTAATATATTAAAGAACTGGTTAAAAAATTACATTTAATGAGGTTCTGCAGTATTGGTTACTTCAGCTATCTATTGTACTGCTTGTTTTTAAAGAAAATTTATAAAATAACTTTGAGTGCCAAACCTATTTTTTAATATTTTGTGCAAGGTAATAATTTCTTTATTCGTTTTTTGTTCTTAATTAATTTTAAACCCAAAATCCCAAACTAAATTATTTATTGTCATCTAATTGCCATTAAATATTTAAAAATGTGTTACGTTGTCAAGTTTTTTCATTTTTCACTTTTTGTTAATTTAGTTCACTGTTAACTTTAACAACAAGATCTTTACTCGGCCGTTAGGCTTCTATAAATACAAAAGCAATAAGTGGTTTCTTTCATTTATTTACAACAAACTGACCGAATAAAAGTTAATATTATTAAAATAAAAGTTTATTTTATATGCATTTTTAAATCTTCAAAAATGTTTAATATTACCAGTATGTAACGTAAAAATAATATAAATATTAAATGTTAGTTAAATGGTATTTGAATGCTCCAATCAAAAAATTAAAAGCAAAAACATTTTGAAATAAATGGCTAAATGGAATTAAAGCTAGAAAAGTGGAATTATTTAACAAAACAGAAATTGCTCTGAATCTAAATTAAATATCTGCAATTTAAAATAGATGACATAAAAAACACATTAACCTCCTTTCTAAAATCTTCTGTTTTATTAAAGAGTTTATGAATAGCTACCCAGTCTAGAGCTTTGCCAATATCACTGAGGTCATCTCTCGGTTAAAATTCTCTGGACTTATTTGTAATTGCACTAAAACTGGTTAAGAAATTTAAGTTTTAGCTCTATCAGGTTTATTAAAAATATTAAGGGGATTCCCTTTAAGAATACTTACGTGGGTGTTGTTTTCTAATAAGACGGAAGATAATTTTTATTTAAAAAGTCTTTTTTCATTATTTTACTTATCTAAGTCTGTAGCTAATATAAAATAAAAAAAAATATTCTGCTAAACAGTATCAACTAAAATACTAAAGCTCATAATATTTTTTTAAAACCTGGAAATACTAGTTGTCCCAATTTTTCTTTTATAACTTGTATTGTATGTATAGTATGTTAATAGGGTTTTAAAAGCTTTTTTTGGAAACAGACCAGAAGGGACCTACTTCCCTAATAGTTTTCTTTAAAAAATATTATTTTTTTAGTTCGGAGAGGGATCACTTTTTAATTTTGGTTTAGTAATGTACAGTTTATTAACCAGGTATTCAAAGATTTGGAGGTTAGAAGGGAATAAAAATACCCTTGCAGGCAGCTAATTTCACAGCCTAGAGCTTTTAAGAATGAGGGGAATCAACAGAGTGGGACTTCTCCAGGTGGACTATAAAGGGATGCATGAAATTGGTACACCCTGTTGATTACCGGGAGCTGCGAAAAAAGAAATTATACTGCCTAAGTTCTTAATGTAAAAGTCGTAATACTACCCATAAAAGAGCAACAAGTATTTTTGTAAGAGTCGTTGAACTAATAAGGCAAACGGTTCTTTTTTGGATGAAATTATGAATACCAAGAGTTGTGGAAGATGCCATTCTCCATAAACAAGAACAGTATTCTAAGCAGGGTCTGATTTGGGGTATATAATATAAAATATATAGGGTAAAAGGAGGAGAGATGGACCACCATTTATAAAAATAAACATAATTTCTTTATTAAACAAAGTACAAATATGCAAAACGGTACACAGATTAACTAAACTTTGGTACTATTTTTGGAGTAAATACTTACTAAAAAAAGTGTTGGTACAAGTAAAAAAAAAAAAAATCTCAGACACGTCAACGGTCCATCTATCCTACCGTAGGGAGGTGAGAAGGGCCTTAAGAGGAAGGAGAGATTGTTTGTGTTTTTTACTGGCTACGCTGAGCCCGCAGTTTTGGCAATGGTTAGTAAAACTCGTGCAATGTTCGTGCAACCAGCGCTTACAAAAAATACATTGCAACCATTCATCTTTCTTTTTAGTTAAACGATAATCTTCTTTACAGCCAACACATTCATTTTCTAAGTCGCGAAACTGTTCATCCCCACTAGAATGGTCATTTAATAAGACAACACCAGTTACGTCTTCAGAAGATGAAGATCCACTAGTTATTCTTTCTTATTTTTTTACCTACTGATTTTATAACCACTTTGGAACCAGCTTTCTTCGTATTCATCATTTTTTCTTTTTTGTTTTTAATAAATTCAGGTGAAGTGAGTTCACCTGATATTTTTTTACGCGCTCTTTTTACAGCTAAAGATACGACAGGTACAGGACAAACTTCATCCAGAGCTTTTCCAGGAGTGATATTATCAGCAGCTGTTGATTTATTAGGGGTGCTTTTTTGATTTTGAATACCTGAGGGGCCTGGTTGTGGAAAATCAGGTCTTGCTTGAATTGTGTCATTAATAACTTGATTTTGAACTAATCGGGTATGGCTATGGGGTTATAAGGAAGTATTCCTGTCGATTTAAACGCCGAAATTGCGTTTTGAGCAGTGGCTGATTTTCCCCAAGCTTCACCCAGTAGCTTTCCAAATTGCAATCTGTTAAGAACTTTTTTTGGGTTATTTCTCAACATGTATCGGCAGGTATCAGTTGCTTTTGAGAGATTTGAAAAAAGCTCGATCCAACGGCTGTAAGTAGTGAGTTGTGTGGGCCGGTAAACAAAATAAAATTATATTATTATCTTCTGAAATTTCCAGCAAATCAAAGTTGGTTGTATGGGAGGTATGTCCGTCTAATATGAATAATACCTTACCCGAAGGTTTTATTGGCAGAAATTGGGTCTTTAACCAATTCAGAAATATCTCACCATTAACGTAAGCGGATTTTTCGGACATTTTGATTTGTGAACCTGGTGGCATGCCGTCAAGCCATTCCTCTTTTTTGTTTTTGCCTTTGAAAATGCAGTAAGGCGGTATGAAACCTCCTTCGGCATTACAGCATGCTATGACGCTAATTGTTTCGCCCTTCTCGCCAAAGTTGATACTCGGAATACTTTTAGAACCTTTTTCGGCTAAGACCTGCCCAGCTCTAGTGCTTAGTTGTAAACCAGTTTCATCAGTATTGTATATATGCCCAGGTTTGTCAAAAAGGCAATTTTCTGTCATAACTTTTTCAAGGTCCGCGAAATGGGCTTCAACGGCTTCTCTAGACATTCCAATGGATCGTGCTATTGACGTGTTTTCAGACTTTCTGATGGAGATTTCAGGCTGTCGGCACAAAAACAACTCCAACCATTTCTTACCAGCTTTACCCAAAAATCCAGATATCTAATATTACGTTTTTATATTATTTTAGAGTTGTATACCTTACCTTCAGTTTGGTTAAACTTATTTGGAATTCCCAATCGTTTGGCTAAATTAAATGCCAGTATCCTCACCTCTGTTCTCGTCGATGCAAAACCTGACTTTTGGAGCTTTTTGATATGGTTTACTAATTTTTGCTCAGCATCTGAACCCAAAGAAGCGCCGGGTCCCAGGCGGTTGGTTTTTTCGAGGTTATTTGACTTAAACCGTCTTTTTAAGGTAGTTTTCGGTATCCCAAATTCCTTAGCAGCTTCATTGACGCCCATTTCGCCGTTTTTATATGCATTTATGGCATTATTCAACGCCTCAGCGGTCCAATGCCCTCGTTCACGAACATGCCTTTTACGTACGTACTTATTGGGCATTTTACTAAAAAAAACCATTGGTCCAAGTCTCCTCCTCCATATTGGTCCATCTATCCTAAAGTAGGAGGATAGACGGACCACTTGATAACTGACAAACGAGAAAACATTATTTTCATTCTTAAGGTTATGTGAGACAAGGAGGCATGAGATTTATAGTTTCAATAGCAAAAATCGGGTTAGACTCACCTAAATGTCTTGAACACACAAATAACTATATTCAAATATAATTTTCACCAACACGAGATGTATTTTTTGTCAAAATCTTCCACATCAGCTCTTGAAACGGCATCTATCTCAAGGTGAACTGACGAAAACAAACAACGTGTGCTAGTCGAATGAAGCGCTGGTGCCATATCTCCAAAAATATTACCGATGGTCCGTCTATCCTCCTGGTCCATCTAACCTCCCTTTACCCTAGATTAAAAGAGAAAAAATAATTTCAGCTTTCTTAAAGCTGCTCCGGCTTTAAAAATAATATGTATTTGTTGAAAGTAAACCTTAAAAAGTTAAATGACTATCTTATCTCGAAACCCTGGCTGCTTATACATACGGGATGATTATTGGTAGACTTTTTAGGCCTAGAAACTGGTTTAAAATTTAAATATCAGAATAAAAAATACTTTTGTCAATAATACTATAAATGGAAATAATTGTGAAAGGGAGACGATATTTTTTAAAAATATTGTTAAGTAGTGGCCTACGGACCAAGTTCATAAACCACTATCTTTTTTTTGAAAAATAGCAAGGTTAAAAATATGCCCTTGGAAGATAGATATAAAATCCACTAAAAACATGTTTGTTTCTAGGGTCCCTAGGTACGTCGGGCAATCCTTTAAATACTATCTTACTTAATTACAGGGTGGCGCAAAATATACCTTATGATTTCAATGTTTTACAACTTTTCTATTTATAATGTCATTTCCTCTTTTGTTTTAGAAGTTTGAAAAAAAGGCTTAAGGAATTTAAAATACGGCAATACACCATAGAACCAAGCAGGAAAATTAGTGAATTTTATTTTTCAAACGGAATGTCACTTATTCTGACCGCCGACATTTTAATGTGCAGGTTGGACCTTCAGCGCAAACAAATATTTGCCTGGTTGCTAATTTTCAACAACAAGGTTCAGTAAAAAACCTTTCCGGTGCTGAAAGTCCACGTACAGCGTGCACCGGTGAAAATATTGAACGTGTACGGAAGAGCGTGAACTAGGGTCCTGAAACGTCAACGAGGAGACTTTCGGCACAACTTTGATTATCAAAAAGGTTTTTTAAAGAATTTTGGCTACATTGCACAAGTTTTCTTATTAAACTAAGTTGATGCAAGAAATATGGCCGACAGAATACTAGCAAGTGCTTGATTATGCTGTTACGTTACAGCAAAAAGCTAGAGACAATCGCGATTCCAGATTTGACCGCTCCAAACTTTTTTCTTTAGGTCTATTTGAAGAGAAGAGTCTAAGTTAATAAGCCACCAACCATTCCTCAACTAAGGCATGACATAAAATCCGTGCCATAACACCTGTGATTTTGCAAAAAATTTCATAGAACATGTGTTGGAAAGAGCCCGACTTTGTAAAGCAGAAAATGGGCGACATCTGCAAGATGTTTTTACGTTTAGGTCTAAATTATTTTTTATTTACAGGCTGCATTTTAACAAAATAATGTTAAAAATTTATTTACAAATAATTCAGTTATACAGCATTTAAATAATAACGTTCATTTTGCGCCACCCTGTACATTGCATAATTATTGTTCTGTGATGTAAACGATTAGCATACTACGCCCGCTATAGTCTTGCCATTCCATTTTTACCCTAACTGTGGTTGGCTTTTTTACAGTTTTCTAATAGTAAACGACTATATTATGATTTGAAAAATCTTGGTTAAATTTGGTTAATAAAGCTTGATACTTGATCACAAAAGACCACTGTGAGGTTACCTGGAGGAGGTGGTGACTTTAAACTAATAAAAAAATTTTAACACCAGCACCCTACTACACTACCCTACACAAACTATGTTTGTTTTGCTCTTTTGTTTATGCGCAAAAATTTGTAATTATTATTAAATTAGTTACGTAATATGGATGTCTTAAAAGAAATAAGTGCCCCTGGTACCGTTGTATAATGCAAAGGTCTATTTCTGCTAACATAAATAAATTATGACGAAACGGTTGTCGCTTGTTGTGGGATTTTCGAAGGGTGAGTTTGGTTAAAATAGCTAACAATTTACCCTTAAACACACTGCGACGTTTTTGTAAGAGCACAGAAAACAAAGGAAGGCCTTTCTGTTTACACAGGGTGTGCTCTTATTAGTTTTATGTAGTTATAAATTTTACATCAAAAATAATAAAAAAACTTTCACTGTTAAAAAATTGCATGGTTTAATAGAATATACTAATATTCTATTAAACCATGCAATTTTTTAACAGTGAAAGTTTTTTTATTATTTTTGATGTAAAATTTAAACTGTAATCCAAAATATTTATTTTACAGCTTGCTATTTATCATCGTTAAATAGCATTCTATACTATAACTAATTTGAGGAGAGTAGCGAAATGAGGGCGGATAAATTAGAACCACCATCAATTATTAATTTATAGCAAAATGCTCCATAAGATCTGAATTAAATATGACCTTTACTTATCTGTTTAACAAATAAAAATTGTTTTTGTTTAATATAATATGTAAAAAAAATATCATGAATGAGTTGCCTAAAAAATTATAGTCAAGGCTATAATTAATTAAAAAAAAAAAACTTTAATACTTCTTGTATTATGTCATTTTATATTTTCTTATTCTACGGGGCAGTACTAATATACCATGATATTTTTTCTTCAATTTTATAACTAAAGCCTTTAAAAAATTTTGAAATTTAAAATTAAACATATTATTACAGTTTTCTGAAACACTTTGCATCATTTTAATATAATACACGGTGTACAATACTGAAAAAGGCTTTCTCCATAACACTTTACATTCTTGATTCTTTTTAAAAAAGAGCCGTTTGGTTCATTAGGGATCCCACTCTCATCAAAAAACGTTCTTTTTTTCTATTAACAAGTTTTAGGGGACCACTGCAAACTTTCTGGGGCGGCAAAATTGCTTTCAAAAGTTCGTTTGTGTTAAAATCTTCTTCACATTATGATAAATAAAATGTTTTATGTTTAGAATTATAATACATCTTGCAATCTTATTAACAAAAAAGTTCTAGTGTCCTAAAGTTTATAAATTAACAGCTGTAAAAGTCTGAAGACAGAGTAGTGTCATATTTATCGTTATTACAGATCCATTGACGCTCAACACTGGATTTTATAATTTTCTTTGTCACTTTTATGCATATAATAGTTTAAATTATTTTGTTTTTTAAATTAGTAAATATTTATTAAGTTAAAAAATGTTCGCTTGCGCCTGTTTTTAATTTTACGAAATATTGTACTTATTCCGGTCAAATTTTTTATTTTAAAATTGGTATTGTTGTGTTATTATTCTACTTACTAAGTGATTAGAATACTAATTATAAACTTAGCACCCATAAGTAGATAGTATACTAAGTATGCTTTACTTTAGCATCCAGTTAGTGTTACTAACTATTAAAAAAAAAAAAAGAAAATCAGAGTTTGTCCAAAAAATAAAGAAAATAGTAATAATACTGTAAAAATTAATGTTAAAAATTATGCAGGTACTGTGTTTCAAAATAAGAGACTAATTTCAAATTTACAAATAAACACGGGAATTTTTTTAGTGATGAGAAAGCCTCTTGAATTTTTTTCAGAATTTTTAAAATATGTAAAGTGGCCCAATAAAACAAAAATTCCCAAAAATATCGATATAATCATTTTTGATCAGTCTTGGTGTAGCGTCCGATGCTTTTAATTTTCACGGAAATTTTTATGATGATAGAAAGAGCGTCCCGAATTTCGGGCAGTAGTTTTGAAAGGTGTAAAGTGGTCCAAATATAAAAAAATTCCAGAGATATCGATATAATGATACGGGGAGAGACTTGGGAGGGCCTCCGATGCTTTTAATCTTCACGGGGAACTGCCCGGATGTACAAGAAAGACCCCTTTATTTGTCCAGCATTGTTAAAAGGTGTAAAGTGGTTTTAAATATAAAAAAAAACTTTTTTTTAAGAATTGTCGACAACGATATCCCCCTAACAAATCACCCACATGGTATGATTAGTTTTTGGGATCAGTTGATACAGCTGTTTAAAAGTTAAAAAAAAACATATTTTTTTTTTGGAATTTCTCAACATCTACTAGTTGGAATCGTTTTGAATAGTATTAAGATCTAAGTTTGATGAAGCCCTTTTTAATACAAATGCCCAAAGTGGGGTAATTTGGTGGGCTTAAATCGAGGCATAAGTCTAATTGTAAGGGACTAAACAGATTTACAGCGACATCAAGTGCGCCAACCCCACTCGCCTACAGCAGCCGTGACGGCCGAGTGTAACAGGAAAAGTGTGACAATTTTTTTTAACATTGCTATTAAATATCCCCCATACGTCTATAAAAAGTTTTACTTTATAAATTGTATATTAAAACTATAATTTTATATAAAATTTTGGTGATAGGGCGGCATTTTCTTCAGTGCCCAGGTGCGGCGCTAAGGGTAAATCCGGCCCTGGGGACCAGTTTTATTTCTTTTATTACTTCTTCCAATACCTATTATACTTGAGAAGAAAATATAAGAGTAGCATCATACATTTCTTTTTAATAAACTTCTGTGCCATACTAAGAATTAGTTTTGAATAAACGAAATGCTACTTAGCACAAAATTTAAAAACAAATTAAATAAACTTTTAAAACTTTAACCTAATAAAAACATGTTACAACGCCCTTAAAGTTTTAATATAAAATAAAACTTGCTTAAATAATATTGTTACAATTTAACATGCTGTGGAGCCTAAAGGTTTCTAAGTTTAGTAGCCGGAAATAATGGGCACTTATGTAATAAAGTGTTTCAATTACGGCGTATAATAACTAGTTTAAAAATTAATAACGACATGAAGTCTTTTTCTAAAGAAAACCACAAAATTTTAAAATAGTTTAAAATTTTATGCCTATAGGTACAGAAAGTAAAATATTGCTAAAGGTATATAAAAATCAGATTTAATTAAGAAGATATCTAATTTGGTTAAATAAAAGGAAAATTAAACAAATAGCTTAAATGTTCGTGCTATTGTGAAACACCCCAGACTGATTTTTAATTATTCAAATTGGAACACAGTTTAGTAATTCGTCCCTTTAAATCAGAACTAGCCCATGTCCATTTGTGACCTAATTTCATTGTCACACTTTAAAAAAGCTTAGCCAAAAAATATGGCTCTCTAACATTTGTCTACTTGTTAAATAAAATTTGGTGTCTTATGTCATTGTTAGGACTTATATTTGCTTCTGCAATCGATCAGAAATAAACTGTGTCATTTTGTCCAATATTTCCAATTTTGTCAAAAATGGACATAGGCTAGTTCTTATTTAAAGGAACGATTTGTTCATTTACTTATTAAAGTACTACTAAAAAAGAGAACAGATGCTGGTGCAAAAGCAGGAACTTAAAAACATGAATACTGTAAAACAAACAGCTCAATAAATGTAAAAAACGTGGTTGGAAAGTACAAATTTTGCTTAATGTTTATATATAAATAAACTTAAAGTTCTAAAAGTAAGATAGACTCCTTTTAGGTAAATTACCGGTACCACCAGTACCATCCTATAAAAAAGGATCCATAGAACCTAAAAAACTAAAATTCGCAAAAAGAGATAGTTTTTCTATGTATTTTATATGAAAAAATAGTCTAAAATAGCAATTTTTCTCTTTCAAAGTAAAAAAAATTAATTTAATTTATTCTTATTGATACATTTTTCGTAGAAAAAAGTTGTAAAAATTACCATTTTTTTTATTCGTAACTTGGACTCTTTTAAAATTGGAAAGCTTATCGTCCGAAAAACGTTTATTTATACATGTTGTTTAAACGCGCTAAAGGCGGACTCTGTCCGATGTGTGGGTTTTTCAAAATCGCAGTTTAAATGTTTTGCATTGATATTTTGGACGATTCAGCGTGTTAACTGTTATATTGTCCGATTTAAATATAGTAAACGGATTAATAAACTTTAACTTTTATTTCACAAATTGTATATCTTTGATTTCCATATAAATTTGGCAAAAAGTGTCAAAATTGGCTTGAAAAATTGTGCATCACGCGCTATTTTGCTCTTTGGACAGAGTGGTGGGGGATCGAAGCAGGCTAAGAAAATGTACCGCACCATAGCATTCGTATTTCCCCGGTTTGTTTTAAAACCCCACTGCTCTACTCCAAGAGCGAGATCGCTTGTTCACTGTAATATTTAAAGCCGAAGCTGTTGAATAAAATATGAAGCTTAAAAATTTGTTTACTAGATTTAAATCGGACATTTACAGTTAATACACGAAATCATTTAAAATAGTACTGCAAAATATTTAGTTTGCAATTTAAAAAAAGAACCACTCATGGGATAGCGTCCGCCTGCAGCACATTTAAACAACATGTTATAAATAATTATTTTCCCGAACATAATATTTTTAAATTTAAAAGGGTCCGATGTATAAATTTCTTATATTAAGCGGTTTTTTCGAATTTTTTCTGCGAAAAATGCACTAATAAGGAATAGCAAAAAACCATTTAGTTTGTTCGCTATTCTGGCCTTTTTTTTCATATAAAAAAAGCTAATTTTTGTACAAATTTTGTTTTTTCTAGATTCTATGCATTAAAAAAATGGAACTGGCAGTGGAAAATTTTATTTACCAAAACTGTACTAGTAAAGCAATAGGGCAATTTGATAAAATTTATTTGGAAAAGAAAATTACCAAATAAAGCAATATGCCATATACTTTAGAATACACAGACTCGGTGTTTTATTTATTGGTTATTCTATTGACCACCGGTACCGTAGCTCGACTATTACGATATAAAAGTGGGGTTAACCACAGGATACTCATGCTACAACTTATGAAGAGCATCTGGCGGTAAGAGACCAACATAAAATTATAAAAAATAATAATTTGATGCCCGAGCAATAAACGCAAATAACAAAAACCTAATATTTAAGGGGGTATTCCAGTCGAAAAGCCCGAATTTTGGGCGTTTTTTGACGGTCGGTTAAAAAACTTTGAGAATTTACCAATAAAATTATAAAAAAACAGCGTACTTCACCAAGTTACACGCTGTCGAAGTAGAGGGGAAAACGAGCGTGCCATTGCAGTATATTTGTTGTTATGACAGAAACCAGATAAAATAAAAAAAATCTAAAATATTTATTACATTCACAAGAAAGCTTGTAAATAACATAAATATAATCAAAAACACAGAAAATTAAATTTATAAGATCCCTTGTGAATGTAATATGTGTTTATGTTATTTTATGTAGGTAAAAAATCAAAAATTAATCAACACGCATTTGATAACAACCACATAATAAACTGGAATGCTTTTAGTATTTTAGCAAAGAAAACTTGTTCAAAAAAACGTAAAATAAAAGCTTTCCGAATTTCTAAAGTTTTTTAACCAAAATTTCTTAGAAAATTAAGTTTTAGTTTCTATTTTGTTTCTCCTTTAATTTCATTTTAACAACAATGGCCCACTTGCCACCAAAATGCAGATTAGTGTTTTGAATACTTTGATTTTTTTTGCAAGGTTTTCCTTTTTCTGTTTCAGGCGATCTGCCAGTTTATAAGGGTCAATAGGGCTGAGCAGGCTCAGCCCGCTATACCCCGGGACCAGGACCGAAGTGGTTTTATTTTCTAAAAAATTTCAAGCCGAGTAATCCCAACAAAAACATACCAAAACATGAATCCGCCACATAACTATAAAACATATTTACAATTCTGGTTTATATTGTTATCAAAGAGTTTAAAAGTATGTAAGTAAAATTACCTATATTGTACGAATATCATACTAACGTAATTAAAAACCTATCTTAAAAGCACCATGACTCTGCGTCGTCTAAATTTTAACACAATTTTGCATATTAACAAAAAATTGTTATAAAAAAAGAGGTTTTTAAAATGTTGCCGAAGTTTTTATCCTGAGAGCACCAGTAAACAAAAATAATTTCATGTGAAAAAAAAGTGAATTAAATGTTGTGTAATAACTAACCTGCTACTTATTTTTTTTTAAGTGTTAATATCATTTTCCAAAATTATTTATTATTGACAATATTTTATTATTTTTAATAAAATTAAAATTTTTTACTAATTTTAATTTTCACTTATCCCACTGAGGGTGTAATACAAGTAAAAAAATGGTTTTGGTGAAAAAAAAATAAATTGTAACCCAACAAATGCACAGTTAGTCAAATGTCATTCTCAGCATCCAGGACGGTTTTCTTTGATAAGACAATCATTTACTTTTAATAAAGTAAGTACCACCTAAGAAAGAGCTTTCAAAAATTAAATTAAAACTACACTTAAAACTTTCTCTTAATAATAATAAGAACTATTTGACTAACGCTCCAGAAGCCCTAATGAAGAACGAAGCTTGCTAAAATAATATTGTTATAATTTTACAAACTGCAGTGCCTGAGGGTTAATAAGTTTACTAGCCCGAAATAAGGAGCACTAATAAAAGGAAGTTTTTCAATTACCGCTTTTGATAACTATATTTATAATTAATTATAATTAAAAGTACCTACATGTAAATTTTAAAGAAAATTAATTTATCTGAAAGATGTTTTATACCTGTGAAACTTTTCTCAATGA
Organism: Listronotus oregonensis; assembly: GCA_019359885.1. Taxonomy (NCBI): domain Eukaryota; kingdom Metazoa; phylum Arthropoda; class Insecta; order Coleoptera; family Curculionidae; genus Listronotus; species Listronotus oregonensis. Next base: position 21,728 of record JAHBCN010004879.1, on the reverse strand, counting down.
CTTCAAAGAAACTTTCATATTTCTAACATTATTTGTATTTGTAGTTGGTAATAACATCCTTACTATATTGGTGATATATTTTATACAATGGTGTTGGTTTTAAATATTTAATAAATATTATTTGGGACTTTTCGATAAATATGTCCACTTCGGCAAGGTCTAAACTAAAAAAAAAGTGGTGCAAGGTCAGTCAATTGACCGTTACAAATTATTGAATTAACTTAGTGCTCTTTTGTTTGAATGACACTACTGGTCTTTTGCCAAAAACATTTTTTTAGTAAAGCAGGTGGACATTTTAAAGTGGGTATTTAAGGAACTTTGAAAACTTGTACAGGATGGGCATTTTATTAGGGTCCTATACATTTTCTCAGAAACTGCAGACTAAATAATAAAGATGAACAAAAGTTTCTTGAATTAATTTAAACTTTTAATTTATGTTACTTTCACATATACAGGGTGTTCATTGTGTTAGCCGCCGGTGTTTACTTTCTTATTTTAAATGGGATACCATATTTATTATTATACAGGGTGATTCAAAAATCGATCACGAAACTTAAAAGGGTGATTCTACATTACAAAATAATGGTAGAGCCTTATATTTTTTTTTCAAAATGTCATTCGTTTTTGAGTTACAAGCCGACAAAGTTTAATTTTTTATTTTTGGTTTTTTAAATTTTTTACTTACGGAAAAACCGATTCCACTAATATTTGAAACGTAGACTGAGTCGATTGCGCTTTATCATTTGAGTTACAATTTACAATTGATTGTGTGCTGCTAGAGGGCACTTTACCTACATTGAAAATTGTTTTTTGTCGTAATTTTTTATTTTTAAAAGCTACACTAGTTTTTAGTATGTTTTCTTAAAGACTGATGCATTTAAAAAAGGTGCTCTTTATTTAACTCGATAAATCGTTTAGACGTAAATCGCCTTTTAAAATTGAGTGGAAAATTCATTTTTCTCATTACCTTACCACCAGATACCAGGTAATTGGCAAGTTAAAAAAAATGGCTTTTTGAAAAAAAATTATATGTGACTCTACCATTATTTTGTCATGTAGAATCACCCTTTTAAGTTTCGTGATCGATTTTTGAATCACCCTGTATATTAAGAAAGCGCTTCCAAAGACAAGTTCAACGATATGTAACAGTATGGGTCTGTGTCGCAACGTTTAGGATTTATTAAAGTTTTTCTTTAATTTTTTACCAATTTTTAAATTAATACAAATACGCTAAATATTGTTTTTTTATTTGTTTACGTTAAAGGAATTACAGAAGCCTATTTTATCTATATTAACGGGAATTCTTTTTTTTAATTTAAAATGTTACAGTGTTGCCATGTTTTGTGTATCGTAAAATTTCTTGGGTTTTTTAAACGCAAACCCCTGTATATAATACCAAATCTATATAAAGAATTAAAAGACCTTTTTAAACATGTATAACAGCATGGGTCGGCGAGTCACCGTTTCAAACTTATAAATAATTGTCTTCGGGAAAAGATTTTTCTTTTTTTAAACATACTACACCTTGTATACTTTATATTATGAATTAATATAGGGGATTTGGTTAACTTATCCTAAACCAAGTTTATTGTATTGATTTATAATATAAAGTATACAGGGTGTAGTGTGATTGAAAAAAGAAAAATATGACTTTTCCTGAAGACAATCATCCATAAGTTCGAAACGGTGACAAGCAGACCAATGTTGTATACATCGTTGAAAACGTATTTTAATTCTTTATATAGATTTGTTATTATATACAGGGGATTGCGTTAAAAAAAATTAAGAAATTTTACGATGGACAAAACATGGCCACACTTTCAATAAAATCGACAATATTATTTCCCAGTTTCCATTGGCTGAAGTAATCGTTCTCGGGGATTTTAATGTTCATAATAAGGATTGGCTAGGATCCACAAAAACTGATACATAAGGCAGGGCAGCAGAAAATTTCGCAATCAGCAACTCGCTCACCAATCTAATTATGGAACCTACCTACTTTCCTAGGGTTCCCACCCATAATTCCAACCCCTAGATCTCTTCCTTACTTCCACCCCCGAACTCTATCAAGCATCAGTAACTGCTCCCCTTGGTCGCTCTGACCATGGTTTGGTCACCGTATCTTACTCCACTCATTTTGAGGCAACTGAAAGCATGCCGCCACGAACCGTCTGGCACTACAATTCGGCCGACTGGGATGGTCTGAGAGATTTCTTTGCCAGCTACCCTTGGGATCCTACCTGCTTTTCTACTTTTGATCCTTCCGAAATATGTAAACAAATTACCGAAACAATTCAACTAGGCAATGAGACCTATATTCCCCACACTAAAAAGAACCCCATAACTTCAAATCACAAACCGTGGTTTTTTAAATCCTGTGACAAAGCCAGACTTTTAAAAATTCAAGCCCACAAAAAGTTTCTTCAAAACCCCAGTCCCGAATATCGACAGGCTAGCATCGAAGCGAGAAATCAGTATAATCAAACTATATCAGAAGCAAAGGACCGTTTTAACAATCGAATAAAAGATAAAGTTCTCTCTTGCTCAAATGGCAGTAAAGCTTTCTGGTCCTTTGCCAAAAATATTAGTCAGAACTTTTGCACAAATTCTTTTCCACCCCTAATCTCTGAAGATGGAATTGTCTCTACCTCCAAAGGAAAAGCCGAACTATTTGCCAAACAATTTGCTGCCAATTCTACGCTTGATCCTCCTATTAATCTTCCCTTCCAACAGTTGTCCCTGTTTCCCATAAAATGTCCGATATAATTTTTAAAGTCAAACAGATCAAGCGCATTCTTTCTTCTCTTAATACTAAAAATCGTCTGGGCTGGATGGCATACCAGCAATCGTCTTAAAAAAATGTGCTCCCGAGCTTGCACCCATCTTAACTCGCTCTTTCGAATCTCTTACGACACAGGCATTTTCCCGGAGAGTTGGAAAGCTGCACGTGTGCAACCTGTTCCCAAAAAAGGATCCAAAAGTCTCCTTCCAACTATAGACCTATATCTCTTCTTTCAGTTGTTTGCAAAGTAATGGAAAAATTCATTAAATCCCAAATCTTAAAGTATCTGGAAAAACATAAGATCTTACATGATAGACAATATGGATTCCGTCACAGTAGATCCACAGCTGATCTTCTTTTCTTTGTCTCACACAACTGGAACAAGTCCCTTGAGTTTCTTGGTGAATCCCAGATCGTTGCTCTTGACATATCCAAAGCTTTCGATCAGGTCTGGCATGATGGGCTTCTAAACAAACTTCCTTCTTACGGTCTTCCACCTAAGCTTTGCTTTTGGCTTTCCAGTTTCCTTTCTAATCGACGTATATCAGTTAGTGTAGATGGTCATTCCTCCAGCTTCTACCAAATTAATGCTGGGGTACCCCAGGGCTCAGTGCTGGCACCCACGCTGTTTCTTCTACACATTAACGATCTTCTCTCTTCCACAATCAATCCCATTCATAGTTTTGCTGACGATAGTACCCTCCACTCTAGTATTCAGTTTCTTAAGCCACCGTGTAATCCTGATTTAAACGTATATCAGTTAGTGTAGATGGTCATTTCTCCAGCTTCTACCAAATTAATGCTGGGGTACCCCAGGGCTCAGTGCTGGCACCCACGCTGTCTCTTCTACACATTAACGATCTTCTCTCTTCCACAATCAATCCCATTCATAGTTTTGCTGACGATAGTACCCTCCACTCTAGTATTCAATTTCTTAAGCCACCGTGTAATCCTGATTTCAAAAACAAGCGCAGGTCAATGCAGATATCTCTTTCACAAGACCTCAAACTTATCTTGGATTGGGGCGCCAAAAATCTTGTTCAGTTTAATGCCTCTAAAACACAGTCATGTTCGCTGTCGCGAAAAAGTCTGCAAATGCTCATCCCTTACATATGAGCGGCCAAGTTCTGCAGAACAAAGAGTAGTTTAATCTTGTCGGCGTTACTTTTGAGAATAACCTCAACTGGCACAAACACATTTTATCCATAGCTTCGGCAGCTTCAAAAAAGATTGGATTTCTCTTCCGAGCCAGAAAATATTTCTCTTCTTCCAATCTGTACACTCTGTATGTATCCCAAATCAGACCCTCTTTAGAATATTGTTCTCATGTCTGGGGAATGGCGTCCCCTACAACACTTAGCATTCTGGACTCCATTCAAAGAAGAGCCGTTCGTCTTATTAATGATCCAACGCTCAAGAGGGTTTCTCTTCTTGCCCACCGTCGAGCTGTAGGGGATCTGCCGCTCTTCTATAGGTATTTTCACGGCTTCTGCTCAGAGGAGTTGGCCGGTATAATTCCTTCTCTGGCAGCTCCCAATAGAGCAACACGTAGTGCAACTTTTATGCATCCTTTTACCGTTCAGTTAGAGAGGCCCCAAACTTCCCGCTTTCTTCGTTCCTTCATCCCTAGAGTGTCAAGACTATGGAACCTGCTGCCCGCAGAAGTTTTTCCTTCTCCTCAAAATCTCCAAAAATTTAAGTCCCGTGTGAACAAACTCCCTCTCACCACATTGAAGACACCCACGGTACGTTAGTACTTAGGCATCAGCCTTCGTGGACTGTCCCAAGATAAAAAAAAACTGATTTATTTTTAAAACATAAAAAATTTTGCTTGCAAACGCAGATAAAATAAGCATTCGTAATTTTTTTACGTGATCAAATTAAAAAAAAAGGAATATTTACTGTCTTTTTATTAATTTAAAAATAGGTCAAAAATGAAAGAAAAACGATAAATCTGAAACGTTGCGACACAGACCCATACTGTTATATATCGTTGAACTTGTCTTTGGAAGCGCTATCCAAATATATGATAATATATAGGGTGTCCCATTTAAAATAAGAAAATAAACACCGATGGCCAACACAATGAACACTCTGTATATGTAAAAGTGGAATTAATTAAAAGCATAAATTAATCCAAGAAACTTTTGTCCGTACTTTTTTTCTCAAAAGTCTGCAGTTTCTAAGAAAATGTATAGGACCTTAATAAAATGCCCACCCTGTACAATGGTTCTTTTGTAATATATAAATACAAAAATTAAGACCAAGCTAAAGGGTAGCGGGGTTAAACCCTCCTTAGAATTTTTAAATACTTAATTTTTTTTGAAATTTTATAGTTTCTAAATTTAGTATGAAAAAAATTGAAACCATAAAAAGCCAAATAATTTAACCGGTCTAAAAGTTTGCCAGATCTTTGCAAAATTATTTTTTACAAAAATTAAAAAAATATATCACCTTTTTATATACCCTTGTTTGTTAAATAGCTTTTTAAACCCTAGAATTTAAAATATTTAGTCTAGGAGGAATCGGCGCATGAGTACCGAAAACTATTACACGTCAATTTTTTTTTACGATCCTCTTTTAATTGATGATATATTGCCATGGGGCAATGATGCCATATTGTTAAAACCAAAATGGTTTAAACAATTGTTATTTTCCAACCAGACAATTTTTTTATATTTTTTATTGAAATATAAATAAAAAAGGTTCTATGACTTTTCACAATATTTTTGGAGATATGAATTTTTACAGGTTCGAAAAATCTCAAATTTGGGTACTTTATACCATAAAAAATAATCAAAAAAATTAAAATAAAATATGAAAAATATTTATTTTTATTTCGAATACAATAGGTAATATTAACCTTAATTAAGTGTTGTTTTTTGATTGTTTATTTCGCGCGCTCAAAAGTAAAGCTGTAATAACTTTTGTAAAATTGATTTTAGGAAAAAAACTTATAAAAACAAATTGTAGATAATCTAATTAGTAATAACATTGCTTTTCTTAACAATTTTGATAAAGGTAACAGTTTTTAAGATAAATGATAAATAATGTTTTAGGACACAGAGCGGCCGATGCACCGTATGAGTCAGAGAGACGGTAATACTTAAAGGTAAGGGAGGCATACTTGTGAGCGCGCGTAATAACAAATTAAAAAACAGATATAAACAATTAATTTTTTTAAAATCTTTATAAGGAATATTATTCACTATTGTATAAGCAATGAAAAATAAATAATTTTTATATTATATATTTTTTTATATATTTTTCATGGGTAAAAAGTACCCAAAGTTTAGATTTTTCGAACCTTTAAATCTCCAAAATATTAACTTATCGTGAAAAGTCATAGTACCTTTCTTATTTGTATTATAATAAAAAATATTAAAAAATTGTCCGGTTGAAAAATAACAATTCCTTGCAACTGTTTAAACCATTTTGGCTTAAACAATATGGCACCAGGTTGCCCCAGGGCAACACGCACTTATATTATCAGTAGGGCAATCTAAAGAGGATCATATAAAAAAAATTGAGATAGAATAGTTTTTGGTAGTCATGCTCCGATTTCTTCTAGACTAATTAGTAAAGAGTTTTTAATTTAAACAATACCTACTATTAACATTTCGTATTGTTTAAGCGACAAAAATTTAATAAGACGGCAAATTAGGTTTGTTGCCATTATGTTTTTTGAGAAGACCTTATTTGGCAACATTATTGTACAAGGTGTTCAAAGTATCGCTTTTCTTTTAATGATACAAAAGGTGACACTAAAATATTTTCCATGGGTCTCGTCATTTTTTTTTTAATATAAACGATTTATTTCAAAAGTTAACAAAAAAATGTAAACAAATAATAAACGTACAGAATTTTACCTAACATTTGGTCATATAACCCTGTTTTTCTATAACTTTAGTTAATCTGTTAGGCATTGACTAAATTATATTTATTTATTGATCAAAGTACACTACAGAACAAAATGTTCCCAATGGTACACAACAACTAAAACTAATGCTAACCTAGTATTTAGAAAAAAAATATATGTATATATAACATAAATAGAATAAAACTAACAATATTACATTGCAAATAAAAATGACTAATAGTTACATTTAAAACAACAGGAATTAAACAAAGTAAATAAACCAAGAAAACAAAATACAAAGATGCTAATAAACTATCTATAGGTAATATCTCTTTTCAATGATTTAAAATTAGTAAGGTAAACAAATCAACGTTACGAAAATTATTATTATAATTTCTTAACAACCTATCCACGAAAGAGGTAAAACCATAATTAGTGCGATGTGACCCTTCATGAAATAACTGCCTTGTACGAGTTCTTCTTTGCGGAACTCTTAAATTTATTTTAGATAAAACTGTGGAAGAGTCAATACCACCCTGCATGACTTTATATAGAAAAAACAGTAAAGAATTTTCGCGGCGCTTTTTGAGACTCCTAATTCCAACCAATAATAAACGGATGAAATAATCGATATTTTGATATGGAAACCTATGTTTCCACAAAATTATTTTGATGAACGTGTTCTGCACTCGTTTTAGGCGATCAGTATGTACATTATATGAGGGAGACCATATCACAGAGTTATACTTCAATATAATACGTACCAATGTAAACTAAAGGACTTTAATCGCTTGAATATCTGAGACAAAGGTACAATTACGTCTTATGAAGCTTAACATGCGAGAAGCTTTAATAACAATATTGTCAATATGTTTATTAAAAGTTACTTTCGTATCAAATAGTACTCCCAAATCGTTAAAAGTTTTGACTGTTTCTAGTACCGTACTTTCTATCGAATAATCAAATTCAATCGGATTCTGACATATGAAAAACCTCATAACCTTACATTTATAAGTGTTTAAATTTAAAAAGTTACTTTTACACCAAAGAACAAGATTCACTAAGTCTTTTTGCATAAGCAGGCAGTCTTCCATCGTTTCTACTACTGTGTAAAATTTAAGATCGTCCGCATATAGTTAACATTTGCACTTCTTGATACAACATCATTAATAAAAATTAAAAATAAAACTGGTCCTAAATGAGAACCTTGTGGCACACCCGACGTGACTCTGATTTGGCTTGATACTGCACCACCCAATTTAACCCGCTAGGGACGGTTGCTTAAATAGGAGGAAATCCATAACAAGTACGGCCGATGAACTCCAAAGGCCTCAAGTTTCTTCAGTAAAATACCGTGACACACACTATCAAAAGCCTTTTCTAAGTCTGTATAAATTACGTCCACCTGAGAACCTTTTTCGATGTTGTTGATGAGGTAGTCCTGAAAGACAGCAAGATTTGTAGCCGTCGATCGCCACTTATAAAAATCATGTTGCTCAATGGCTATTAGATGCCTTAAAGTTGCAAATAACTCATCAGTTATGATCGCTTCAAAGATCTTTGGTATTATAGATAGTAAAGTTATGCCACGATAGTTCCTGACGTTACAACGATCCCCAGACTTGAAAATGGGAACAAAGGAACAAAGTTGCCTCCTTCCATATTTGAAAAAAAAGGCACTATCAAAAGATTTCTGAAAAATAATCCTCATAGGCTCAACAAGGTCCTGCTCCCTTATTTTTATCCAAACTATCTACTTTACTCAAAATTTCCTCAACCGTGAATGTGTGGTAGGAAAAAATATATTGTTGTGTTCTTTATAGTTACTAAATACCATATATGGATGTTCTCTAAAACAGGATCTAAAGTGAGTAGCAAAAGCTTCAGCTATCTGGATTGGGTCTTCCATGCTTTGACCATCAAGACACATTACTGAAGGAAGGCCATTATCAGTACGAAGCGCCTTAATATAAGACCAAAAATAATTAATATTTGTGGGAATAAGTTGTGGTTAGTAGTATTACTGACAAAAAGAAGATAACAAAGTTCCATTAGTTCCTTAGTTTCCCTTCTAACCCTAGAGTAGCTGTCATAGTCAGACTGACGGTCGGACCACCTATACTTTCTATGAAGCTTGTTTTTCAAGTTAATTATTGTTTTAGATCTTCACTATACCAACTGGGATATTTGTTTTCCTTAATTGTTGTTTTTGGAACATGATGCTCAATAACCTTAAACAAAGTGGAATAAAGCTTTTCAAGTGTTCTATCCAGATTCACATTCTCATTAAGAAAACTCCAGTCACATTCCATCAGAGCATTGTTTATAGCTTCATAGTTTGCTTTATTGAAAATACAAATGGTTATGCTTGTTTTGTAATCCTTTATTAAAAAACTATCAGGAGAAAATCTCAGTTCCAAAGGAGGGTGAAATGCATCCACAGAACTTTTGGGGCTGGAAGATTCACAAAATTTATCAGCAAAAATCAAATCTAAGGTTCGGTTTAAGCAATTTCTTACATGGTTAACCTGTTGCAATTCAAGGTAATAAATATTACTAAGCAAAACCTCAGCCACATCACTACCAAAACCACTCGGAATGAGATGATCCTCCTCCATAACCCACTGCACATCTGGAAGATTAAAATTTCCAAACACCATTAACTTTGCCTTCGTGTTGTTACGTCTAATATTTTCCATAGTATCCATTACAGCCCGATACACAATCGGACGTTAATTAGGAGTAATATACATTACACCAAGAATAATTACTTCACCACCAAGCACAATTCGTATCCCAAGATCTTCAAACTGAGGGTCATCACTGCCACGCATAACAGAGGGAGACAGTTGAGACCGTGCCGCAATTAGCACACCACCACCTCTAGTGCAATCCAGAGCCTTATAATATCTGTCTTTTCGAAAGAAAATATATTTCTTGTCGAACAATTCTGAGCTCATTATATCTGAATTCAACCAAGTTTCTGTAAATATAATAACTTCATAATCAGAGGAACTAACATCTACTAAAACGTCCGCCGTTTTAGTTCGTAAACCTCTAACATTCTGATAGTAAATGGTAGAAATTTGACGTTTGGTTGGTTTTTGACAAGCTAATTGATATCTGGGGTAGCCTGCCTTCTGAGAAAATTTCGCTGTTTAACAAATCTCCTAATCATAATACCCTTAGGCCACAAAACAGGATTCAAGATTCTTTCCAACTGGGATTCTCTTACACCAACTTTAAAGGAAATAGTATCATCGTTTTGCTGTAGTATATCACATTTAACGTCAGAAATATTAATCGTTTGTGATACATGATCCAACACATCCTCTACAGTAGTCTTTGGGTCGCACCGACCAACATAAAGCCAGCGGCGGGTTTCGGCAGATCCAAAGTTAGCACCCTCCAAAGTGCCAGTTAAAGTTCCCCGAGAACCACGATGCATGATATTACTGGACAATTGAGATTCACTTTCTTGAGGATTCGAAGGGTTAGTAGAAGCAGAGGAGATCTCCGAACATGCTTTGGTTTGAAGTTTTTTTACTATGTGATCAAGAATCATCTTCGCCAATGTCCACTTTCTTATTTTCCCTATGCCCAAATTAAAAGAACAAATATTCAGAGCATGAGCTAAATTTATGTTTCTGTAGTGTAAAGCCTTATAAAGCGACATGCAGTTTTCATAAATATTGCCGTTTCGATTAGTATCATGACTATAAGGACCCACCAAAATTAATGGGGTGGTATGATGTAGTCTTCGAATAAAGGTATTTACTAAGGAAGGAGATACATTAGACGGCCATATGATAACAATATCATTCCTGGAGAAAGATTTTGAAAGATGAATTGCCGTTGCTACTAGTTCGCCGTTAGAGGCTCCAGGCTTCAAAATTGCCTCAGCCTGAAATTTACCATTGGAGTGCTTGTTTAAAAAGTAAGCCAAGTCCATAGCCTCCGGCCACTAGTAAGACTCTCCGTGTATTAGAAATATTACAAATATTGCTCGGATCTAAAGAGAGAGGTTCTTACATTAACTAATGAAGGCGTTGTCATGTGCGTGCAATCCGGATTTGTCCATGCCTGCAGATCAATCCTAAGTTTGTTTAACTCCTGCAAATGGGCATTATTTTCCACCTCAAGAACGCCTATGGACGTTATCATGTTTTTGTTGATCTTAAGTCATCATTATCACTCTTTAGCGAATCGATCTTCTCCCCGCTACTTTCCCGTATACATTCGGTCTGACACTCAGCGTCATTTGTTAAAAGAATCTCTGTTTGAGTCATAACATTTCCACAGAAGGTCTCATGGTGCACAGTGCTTAGTGGCTTAGTGTCTGTATTTAATACTATGTTATTGTAGGATGTTTGAGTTTCAGTATTAACCATTTTCCATTTAGTTGGAAAAGCGCTATGTTGGCTTATGATAGTTTTTGTTTGTATGCCAGAACTAATTAAATCAGGTTTTCTACAAGTCACTCGATTTAATTCATCAAGTTTAACCTTAAGCTCTCTATTATTCTTACATAGATGTTCTATTTCCCTCAAGTTATTTTCTTCAGATGCTGCAGCCTCCTCAGCAAATGATGTGGAACTCCTCTTAATTCTATGTATATACGAATCCTTTTCATCCAGCTCCTTCTTTAATTCACCTATAATCTGTGTAAGTTCCTCAACAGCTTTAGGATCAGAGTCACATGCGCTGTCCATACATTCTTTTGAACACCAGATTAAGTTGTCTCTAATTTCTTGATGGCCTTTATTTTTCCTTACCAAACAGCTTTTATGAAAAACATTTTTGCAATTTAAACATAACCAATTCGGTTGTTCCCTGGTCCGACAGCATTTAAATAATTTGGACATTTTTTTAAAAATTGAAATAGTCCAGACAAAGAACAAAGTTATCAAATTCAATTGAACTTATAAGCGTATTAAAAATATACACAAAAGACAGGGGTACACGCTTCACGCCCAGGGGTCCGTCAAGGCGGCTTTTTATTAACAAACACAAACAAAGAGGACCACTATAAAAAGGAATAAGGGTTAGAAAAAAGGCAATAAAAAGGAAAATAAAAATCATATTAATAATAAAACCAAATAATAAAAATAAAAGTCGTATATGGAACACAGTCGAGCTCAATTCCTATGTCAAACAGAATTGGCGCGAAACAGAAAATATAGGTTAGTTTAGTTTTTAAGTTGATTATGCTAATGACTTACGAGTTTTTCAAGGAATTGATTAAAAATCTAATAAACACTAAGATTGGTAGCAGAACTAGGTGCACTCTAAAATTAAAAGTTAGGTTTTTTACTCTAAAAGGTTCATGTTCACTAGACACGAAATAACAACGTCACGTTCCGACTACGTTCCCGACTACCTCTCGACATGAAGGGTATTACTTTTTTCCACTTTTGAATGCCCCAGTATTTGAGTTTCTTGTAACTTACAACAAAAAAAACTGATTTAGATAGGCTTTTTTACGTAAAAACTAGTGGTGTAGTTAGATTATTGTCGAATTGATTGTTTTTCGAGATATAAACCAAATATATATTTTTTCCTATAAAACTCCCTGCATTCTTTTAAATCATTATGATATATCAAATGAGCGCTTTTCAAAAATAGATAATACTTAAAAGTTATTTTATATCTTTAGAACCTAAATAGATGTTTTTAATTTTAAAATTTAATTTCGTATTGTTGGCCGTATATAAAAACTTTATTAACCAAAAAACAAAAAAGGATAAAGATCAAGTCAGTCATAATTAATTATTTTAGAGTTTACAGCAACATTCGAGTGTTAACATAATTATTTAAAGTTATGAACTTTTTTTTTAATATGTTAAAATGCTGTATACGATGTGACGAAGATAATGATCAAGAGTCTAATATGTATCTAAGGAGGTATTTTTTTATTTTTACATATAATTTTATAAGGCAACCATATCAAGCTATAGTTGAATTTTTTCGGATATGCAGTTCCGACATTTCTTTGCATCCTTAACACGTTCACTGCGATACCAGTCAGAAGTGTCTTGTTCAAAAACACGGGACCAGGCGCATGTGTCTGGTAAGTGTTTCTTTCATTGCGGCGGTACCAGACACAAATGCCTGGTGTGTATGGCCCTTTTTTTCATATTATTTTTCAAAATCGTTTTAACTATTAACATGTATTTTTGCATTTTTGTCTTAAAAAATATAATAGGAATAATGGGTTCTAGCCGTTAAGAGCTAATTAAAAGGATATGCAAAATACCGCTAATTAAATTAAACAGCTTTATTTATAAAATATGTGAGTGTAAGATATTCACAAATATGAAAAATAAAATAAAACGCTAAAGAAAAAAGAAAACTGAACATTTACAAACATAAATATTTTGTTTACAGCTTTAAATATGATACAATATGCTTCTCATTAAAGCAGGAGAGGCACATTGCTGGTTTTAAATCTCAATCAGCACAGTAACTTGACACCTTCGTAACTTTTTTGTCTGCTTCTTTATAGAATAATGTAGCTTTTAGCTTTTTTTAGCAGCCTACACGGTTTCGACGCCGTTTTTTTCCAGGCCCTTGTTCATAAGCAAATGTATGTACCCTTTTGGGAGTGCAAGCTGACCTTACATTCTGTTCAGAATCTTCATCCACTAGCGCCATTGCTAGGTTCTCTCTAAACTGGAGCATGCTAAGACTTTTGTTGTTTGTATTATTGTTGTAATAGTACACCACTACACCACAAAACTGCATATAACTACGTAAAACACATGTGAATGCTGTACCAGTTACAGGTGTCCAGTACCGCACAGAAGTAAAACTGTTTTAACGTGGTGCTTCACCGGTCGCATGTGTCCGGTATATACTACGCATTCTAAGAAGTTAAGCATTTCACCAGCATCAGATAGCTTCCTGTAACTCTGCGGTAGGAAAAACGGTTCAAAAGATACAGCCTTCGCCGCAACGTAATAGATGTCACAACCAGTGCCTGGTGTAACGTAATGAAGGTTACCAGACATATGTGACTGGTATCGCAGCGAACGTGTTAATTGATACACTTTTGCAGAGAGAAACAATAAATTTACTAAAAAAAGTCATGTGTTTTCTTATTTCAACTGTTACTTGTCACATTATTGACAAATTCCCAAATTTAAAATTTCGCATTGCCAAAAAAAATTATCTGCCTGCGTCAAAAGTAAAAATGCCGAAAAAAATGGGAAATAAGCGACTAAACGAGCAAAGCCAGCTCATTATTCTAAATGTATTGGCTTTTTTTGAGCTAGAGAAGCAACAAGAAGCTGCAGGAATTGCCTTGAACTCAAAATGTGGTGAAAAGGACAGCTGCCGCAACGAAATTGAGTGCAAGAGCAATATTTAAATCAAAAACATATGGACTAAAATCGGACAAAAGTTTCAAAGAAGTATCATCAACAAGAAATAAAGAGCATATCAAAAGTACTGACTACCTAAAAAGCAAGATCCTGGATACCATTTATCGCATGTATGCACTTAAAGAGCATATTACCATAAAACCTCCCCATCAAAAATTAAATGATGAAATGGGCAATCATTTTAACTTCTCCATTAGTTTTTTGCGAAAATGGGTAAAAGAAATTGGCTTTTAGTGAAAGAAAAGTAACAACCGAAAGTATCTCATGGATTTACCAGATGTTTTTAATAAAAGAATTAAATTTTTGAGAGAATACACAAAAAATATGAGTCTACTTCAAAACGTTCGTACTCCAGTATTTCTTGATGAAACATGGATATTCAGTAAAGGATCTTTTAGAAATACCTGGCAGGATGATACCAAAGCCACAAGCTCTTCAAAAAGCAGTGAAGGTGAGTAAAAGTTGCTTTTATTCAAAAAGAAACCATTGGTAGGGGATCAATTACCAATACCTTTACACTTGCGCCCTAACATTTTTTCCGTTTTGATTAATGTGCTAGGCTTGGATTTGAGAATTGCCTTGGGATTTGGATTCGTGATGGGATGAAGTGAATATATGTTTCTAATTATACTAGACATCTAAATTAATACTATAAAACATTTTTTTTCCTTTTGCTCCGAAGTTAAAATCGTTAATTTTTTTAGGTTATAGATAAATCGTCGTCAACGCCGGCAATGAAAACGGATTTATCAAGAGAGCTAGTTTAGTCTTTAAAAGTGATACAAAGAGTGACGACTACCATGATAGCATGAACCACCAAAATTACGAAAAATGGTTTAAATATCAACTTGTTCCAAATTTGCCGCCCAAATCATTAATTATCATGGACAACGCTAGCTACCACTCCGGGCTGGTAGAAGACATACCCTGCAAATCTTGGACCAAAAAAAAAAAAAAAAATTGTGGCTTTCCGAAGAAAATATTGAGTTTCCTGAGACAGCTATGAAAGACCAACTCTGGGATTTGGTAGAAAAAAACCGAAGTTTAGAAAAGAAATATTTCCGTGACGAATATGTGAAACCTTTTGGTCATAAAGTTCTTCGGTTCCCACCGAACCATTGTCAATATAATCCAATCGAAATGGTTTGGTCGGAGTGCAAAAGAAAATATGACCAATATATTTCTGCCTTAAAAGGAACCTCTTGTAAAGTGTTGGCAACGTGGGAAAAGGTACTTGGCGAAATAACCGCTGAGCATTGGCAGAACTACATTCGGCACGCCCAAAAAGAGATCCTAGAAGCTTGGGAAGTAATCAGAATATGCGATGCTTTAGATATAAACCCCGTCATAGTGACTGATTCGGATGACGAAGATGAGAGCGACGATCTGTTATCTGATCTTGACGATCTTTGTATTATATCATGTAATATTTTATTTAAAAACTGTTTATTTATTTATTTAAATTTAGTTTAATCACTTTGCCAGACATTAAGTTTCCTATTGTTACCACTGGTTTATATTGCATTGTATTGCAATCAACATCTTTTGGAATATCCTTTTGCCCTTGTTGATGATACTTCTTTAAAGCTTTGTCCCATTTTAGTCCATTTTTTATAAAATAAATATCGCTCCTTCACTTACTTTCGTTGGGGCAGCTGTCCCTTTCACCAAATTTTGAAGGTTCAAGGCAATTTCTGCAGCTTCTTGTTGTTTCTCTAGCTCAGAAAACGTCAATAAATTTAGAATGATGAGCTGTTTGCATTTTAAAGTATTGTTAAGAAAGCATTTTTTGTACACTTTTTTATAAATAAATCAGATTTTATATTGTTAAAAAAACTTTTAGTTTTTCCTAAAAGTATGTAAAATAGAGCCTTTACAGTTTATAAAAAAATCCAAATTATAAAGAAATATATTTGTAAAAAAATATAAATGAAACATTTATAAAAGCATTTGTAAGATCCATCTCCAACGGGTGCAAATTAAATATACAAATCGAAACCAACTTTGGTATGTCAATTGTTAACAGCTAAGAAATACGTTTTTTTGGGCTTTTTGACATAACTGCATATCCGAAAAAATTCAAGTATATATTTCTTAGAATTAAAACAAAGCTAATAACATTTAAGTCCTCTGTAAAGCCCCACTCAAAAAATTATGACAAGCCTTTGCAAAAAGTTTAATTAATAAATGTTTTGGCATGTGTTAAAAACCCCCTAAAACCGCCTGCAGAAATATTGAAGAAAAAGTGGGAATGTTAAAAACCAACGTCCAAGAAATTCTACCAAGACATAAATTAAAGCCATATAAATTAAAATTTGTTCATAATTTGCATCCCGGGGATGAAGAGCGACAATCAATTTTTTGTCTCAGATACCTTTAAAATTTAAATATGGTCGAACGAGGCCTCTATCAGCAATGCTGAAATATTAAACAAACAAAATGGCAGATATTGGTCCAAAGAAACTTAACACATGATATTTCCTAGAGACCAACAAGAAATATTTGGTCTCAGCGTGGCTTGCTTTATTCTAGGATCTAAATTTTCATTTTATATTTTAAAAAGAATTTTAACAGCAAATAGTTACTTAAATATTCATAAAATTACTTAAGCTAAATTATAAGTAGAGGATAAATGCCGACAACAAACATCCGCACTCCACTTGACCTTGACAGCGTAGTTTGAATATTAGTTGACCTTAACTTTAAGTGTGCAGGTATGTTAATAAAATCAACCGTAACTAGAGAAAAGAATAGGGTGGGGGTTGTACGGCACTGTGTCCTTTATTGCATATAATCATTATTTGTATAAGCAAAGAAAAACATATTTTATATGCCATCCTTTTCGACAAGGTTGTCGACTAAAGTCAATATTACAAATCCGCCAAAATATCGTTGGGTGTCTACGGAGGGTCAACCAAATTTTGGGAAGTTTTTACGAAGCAGAACTACAGAAGGAAAAAAACCAGGTGATTATTTGGTAAAAAAAGTACTCCATGGACGTAAAAAAAATCAAAGGTATTAAATTCTCGTAAAATTGTTAGGATTTTTACATCAGTACAACTTTTGGATAGATTTAACAGATATTGTGTAATTTTTTTAATTATAATGTTTAAAAATTATTGTAAAAGTGGCTTTAAGAAATAAACCAAACGTTGCAGTAAAGCTGTTTCTTACTAAACCATTTGCGTTCTATTTTTGGAAGCAATTTTGAACACAATAATAGTTAAAGCACCAATTGTATCAAGGTTTTTTCTTGAGAAATTGATTTTTTGTTTCACCATTTTTAATGCTTTTTGATATTTTAGTAGAACTAAAATTTGGAATATACTTTCAAAAGTGTGTACATTTTTTGAATTTTGTGAAGAAAATGTTAATAAAATCGTAATTTTTTATTTCAGTTAATTGGATTTGATGTCCTTAAACTTTTCTCTTTATCATAAATTTCGCTATAGCAGCATAATTGGTCATTGTAGGTGTGCCAACGTTAGTTCAGCGCTTTCCTTTAATGTCATGTTGACCATCAGAGGTAAGCATGAATTTAACTCCATGTGAACCAAGTAATTTTTAAAATTTATTATAATTACCCTGCGACAAAATTTATTAATTGTCTTTAAGACACCCACCGTACGTTATTACTTAGATCTCAGCCTTCGTGGACTGTCCAAACAAAAAAAAAAAAGAAACACAAGCCATACTTAAGTTAAACTAAACTATTTTTTTATAAATTTTAATTTTATATGAGCCTAACACATTATTAATTACTTTCTAGAACAACAGTAGAACATTATATTTCTATTTCACCATTTAATTTGTAAACAGTCTTTTTAATTTTTTAAATTTTTATCCATTATTTTTAAGTTTTTTGTATAATTTACCGGATCCAAATTAAGAAAATCTATTTCGAGCTGTTTTATTCTTTTAAATTTGGCAAGATAAGGGTTAATATTATTTTATTTAATATTTAAGGTATTTGGATTCGAAGACCGTGAACTTCTTTTCTCACAAATTCATGATTAGCAACATTTTTAGCTTTTGTAGGTGCAGCAACATTGGTAAGGCGCTTTACTACAATATCATATTGACCATTAGAGGTATTTATATATTTTAATGTGCTTGATTTTTTTTTAAACATAAACCCCCTCATCTTCATTATCAGTGGCTGTTAAAGAGGCAGGATTTGGATCGAGCTCTTCATTTTCTACTAAATCTTGCTTTGTTTCATCAGCACTATCGATGAAGCGAATTAACTTATATTTTGTTGATATTTGTGTGAGTAGATACGGTATGGATAGGATATTTTTAAATCTTGATCAATCATTTCCATACAAAATTTTTTAAGACTTTAGAAACCCTTACAAATATTTGTTGCAAATGTGTGCTCCTAAAGACGAAAGTGTAGTTTCCATCATAAATTTTCTATATTCATTTACCATTCTCTTCATTGGCAAAATCCAGCATATCATGGGCCATATCTCCTAACTTGAATCCCAACCAAAACACGTACGCGTAACTACATTATATCTACTAAATTACAAAAAAATATGACTACTTTACTATGTCTAAGTGATTGACCAGATATATAATAATAATTTTTAACTCTATTACATTAAATTAAAATATAAAGAACAGGTATGTGTGTACATTAAATTTATTTTAAACAACCTTAGAAATGTCGAAGAGGTTTTTCAGAAGCTAAGATCGGCCCAGCTAAAGCTGTATCTATATAGATTACTTCAGCAAATGGCCAGAAGTCTACGCAATACCAAATCAAGAAGCTACCACTGTTGCCGACGTACTATTTCAACAATGGATTTGCCGATATGGAGTACCAAGAGAAATACATACTGATCAAGGTAGAAACTTTGAATCCGATCTATTCAAGAACCTCTGTAATCTCCTGGGTATCCATAATATCTCCAAGATCAGGATCCTCTTGTTGTTCTTTTGCAAGGATTTTAGGGTCCCATTCTTGAGAGCACTGGATGCGTGTTCTTCGGCAGTGAAATTCATCGGGATCTTCTTGTTCTTCACGTCTACTGCAATGTTTACAATCTTCGGGGCAAGGTCTTCTTGATAGAGCGTCAGCATTCTTATGGTTCAATCCTCTTCGATGTTCAATTTTAAAATCGTATTCTTGAACACGTTGTAACCATCGTGCAATCTGACCTTCGGGATTCTTGAACTGAAGCAACCATTTAAGTGATGCATGGTCAGTTCTCAGGTGAAATTTCTGGCCATAAAGGTACTTATGAAAATATTCCAGAGATTTGACGATAGCTAGAAGTTCTTTTCTAGTCACACAATAATTTCGTTCAGGTTTCGAAAGAACTTTGCTGAAATACGCTATCACTTTTTCTTGGCCATCTTGTATCTGTGACAAAAATTCCACCAATAGAAGTATTGCTTGCATCAGTGTCCACAATAAAAGTTTGATTGGGTTGTGGATATGACAACACTGGAGGATTGCAAGGGCTTTCTTCAGTTGTATAAAGGCTGCTTCACAATCTTCGGTCCATTCATAGCTTTTGTTGTTCTCGGTAAGTCGATGTAACGGTCTGGCAATGGCAGCAAATCCATGTATAAATCTTCTATAGTAAGTGCACAATCCCAGGAAACTTCTAATTTCATGCTTGTTTTTCGGTGTAGGCCAGTTTTGGATAGCTTCTGTCTTCTCTGGATCTGTTTTCACTCCTTCTTCAGTAATTATGTGCCCCAGGTATTTAACTTGTTTCTGGAAAAGGTGACATTTCTTTGGACTAAGCTTTAGCTGGGCCGATCTTAGCTTCTGAAAAACCTCTTCGACATTTCTAAGGTGGTCTTCAAATGTTTTTCCAAGAATAATAATGTCATCTAGGTATACTAAGCAAGTTTTCCAAGTTAGTCCACGTAATGTTAACTCCATCAATCGTTCAAAAGTAGCAGGGGCATTGCATAGACCAAATGGCATAACATTAAACTGCCACAGTCCGGTTCCGGTTGAAAAGGCAGATTTTTCCTTATCTTCGGGATGAAGTTCTACTTGCCAATAGCCACTTTTCAGGTCTAATGTCGAAAACCATTTTGAACCCGTCAGAGTATCTAGAGTATCGTCTATTCTTGGTAATGGAAAACTGTCCTTCTTCGTGACGTCATTAAGTCTTCTGAAGTCAACACAAAATCTGGTAGAACCATCTTTTTTCTTAACCAGGACTACTGGAGACGACCATGGACTTTGGGATGGTTCTATAATGCCTTGGTTTTGCATGTCTCCAATTAACTTGTCAACTTCGTCTCTTTTGGCTAAAGGAATTCGTCGTGGTGGTTGCCTTATCGGCGCTGCATCACCAGTATTTATTCGATGTTGAACTATGGTGGTTTTTTCCCCAAAACCTTTTCAGAGAGAGAAAACGTTTTGATTTCTTCTTAGAAGGTCTTCCAACTTAGTAACCTGCACTGGATCTAATAGGGCTTTTGAAGAAATTACCAAGTCTTGCAGAGCTTCAGGTAGTTTACTTAAAGGAACTTCAACAGGTGTAGTAAAGGTATGGTAACTATCATATTAGCATGTTGACCGGTACCAATTTTGTCACCTTGTTCGACTTGTTGAGGGTAATCTTTCAGGTTCACATTCTGACAAATACTGTATTTCTTCTGTTTTGCGTCAGAGTTCTATAAGGTAACTTCTAATGTCACCATATTTATTAATTCTGGATATTTTCTTTTGAGGTTATATCTAAAATAAAATATATCGTACTTAACATGCCACAGAACATAAATTTTGAAATTTGGAAAGCTGTGGCTTAATATTAATAAATGCACTACCCAGAATTGGAGCAGTGTGTAATAAATGAATATGGATTGCAATTTGAACAATAATTATTGCAGCTAAATAAGTTACTAGTTTTCGCACTTTAATTTTGCAACGTTAGCTTTGATATTTATAATTAAATTTAACAATATTAAAAATACAATTTAGGCATAGACTAAAAACTTCATATTTTAAAAAGAAAGGTTAGATTTAGGCTACTTTAAATTAAAAGTAATTAAAAAAAAAGTGAATTAAGTTATAGTCATAGAATTTTCTTCATAGGTAGCTGACATTATAGTGATTAATATAAAACAAATAAATTTATTAAAACGCCTAACCAGTAATTCCTTTTTTTATGAGAAATATCTTAGTTAAGTTTATTTAAACAAACTACGCAAATTTAACATTAAAATTTGAAAATTTTGATTTATGGACTAAAAATGTAAGAAAAAACTTTTAGGTATAATATATTTTTGATTCTACGTAAAAATTCCTACTAATATTAGTTTTTACTTTTTTACGTAAGTAATAAGATAACAAAAATACAAGGGATGTCCAGTAATGGAATAAATAAATTTCGGCCTGTATGCGAAAAAAGAAGAGAGTTATAAAACATTTTTTAGAGTACCTAATCTTTTGTTTCATAACAAAGTAGCAACACTTCGTGAAAACCGTTTCCGTCTCTAATAATAACCGAAATGCCTTGCAATTACAATGAAATCCGGCAACCTGTACATTTACGTCTTAAACAACATTTTAAGTAAGTCTATCACAAAACGCTACGCGGTCAGTATGCTGCTGCCAGTGTCTATTGGCAACAATGTAAATTATACTGAGTAGCTTATATTGTTGTTAATTTTAATGTAAATAAAACCGTGTTTGGTGAACAAACTATAAATTGTTATTTAATCTTCTTTA
>JAHBCN010004878.1:0-60064 GCA_019359885.1 Listronotus oregonensis | reverse complement strand
TCGTATTTTTCCCCTATCCATCTGTTCATATTTTTTTTTATGAAGAGTAATTTTACCAAATCCTTTTGCTTTGGAAGGTGTTGAATACATTCCTAAAGATTCCATAAATATTTTTTAGGGATTTTTATAAAGAACCTGTTTTTCTTAGGGCGGTTCTCTTGGATTTTCGGAGTTTTCGAAAAAGTTCGAGTCTATCGAGAATTAATTGATAATCAAGGACCATATCGGCTTTCAATGCACATCATTTAAAAGCTTAGATTGTCTCCTCGATGAAACTTTTTTTTCAAAGTTTTTTATTTTTCCGGAATATCAAGAAAATTCTCACCTCAACGAAAACTCGACATTTATTTCGATGATTACTTTTCTCTTCGTGCCACTACGCGGAGTTCATGTATAATATCGTACAGGCATCTGCTACAGTGCTACAGTGTCGAGTTTTCATTGAGGTGAGAATTTTATCGATTTTCCGAAAAACCAAAAAATTTGAAAAAAAGAAGAGTGCCATCAAGAAGACGAGAATCTAAGCTTTCGAACGATGTGCATTGGCGGTCATGGTCCCGTTTTTCTTTAATTGGCCATTTTCAAAACTCCCCAAAAAAAAACAGGTTGTTTATAAACAAAAAGAATATTCATTGAATCTTTTGGAATGTGTTCAACACCTTATAAAGCCTCATTATCCAAAAGGATTCGGTAAAATTACTCTTTATAAATAAATATGAATAGATTGCCAAAATATCGAGCAAAACCTAACTTTGGCTAGAGTTTTCAATATTCTAGAGAAATTAAAAAAAAACAGTAAAAAGATATTATAGCTACAGGTTTCTTCTTTCATATGAACTTTAAATCGTGAAAAAATATGCATTTTTCGTGAGTATTTAAAATTTTTGCCCCTTCCGCTTGGAAGTGTAAGAAACAAAAATCAAAAAATACTCGGCGCGTTTATAGCCGGGTATCTCAAAAACTATCAAATAGTTGACCAAAACGATGGGAATCATTTTTGCAGCTAATGAACCTTTTTTTATTTTCGTTTAAACAAAAATTGCGTAAGTGTCATACTGGGGAGATATTGGCCAAAATAGTTGAAAAACGGATTTTCAGAATCTTAAGGGCCGTTTTCAGGCCCTTGCCTATATTTTCCTATCTAAAAAAAAATGTGACGGCCTGACCTGATCTTTAGGTTTACACCTTCGTTTACTGGACTAAATATTGTTGTATTTGAGGCACATATTACATCATGCAAAAATTGCACCAGGAAACACTAAACTTTGGCGTTTGCGGTAATCATACTTTGTATGTTGTATACTAAGAGAAATATTTGTTTGTTTAGAAAATAAATATTACTTTTAGAATTAGTAAAAAAAGAAATATTAGACCTTTTGATAATGTTTAATCCGGCGGCATTGTAACAAAAGAGTTGTTATGAAAAAATGATGCAGAAAGCATCATATTTGTTTATGAGTCGGATACCGGTTATCGGTTATCTCTATTTATTTGCATTCAAAAAGTAATATTAGGGCGAGAACAGTTCATGAACGGATACGTTGTCTTACGCTTAAATTCAGACGTTCAAGATCAACCACAGTTCACCGTCTAAACCGGCTGTGTACAACGAGTTTTTTCCGTTGAACCGATGATCAGCGTGAACTTCGGTTGAACGTCCATTGTACAACTTATGATTATAGTTTATAGTCAAGCTACTTAGAATGGGGTTGTTTCCATAAGGCCAAGTTAAGTTTATTTTGGTGTTGCAGCTTTATTTGCCCCAGTTCGGATATTAACGGAAATATTAAATAAGAGAGAAAGAAATATTATTTCTAATAAATTTAAAAATTTTGAGATCCAAACAAGCCGGGATCAGTGCTATATATCTAGTGCTAAAAATCGACGTTAAAAACAAAACTGATTAGAACTTAAAATAAATTAAACTACATTTTTATTTGTTCATCTCTTTTTTATTCTTTAAAAAAGGAAATACAATCAAATTTTCAAAGAGGCATAAAAAAGGAGAAAGCAAAAAAAATCTACCTTAAATCCAGAAAACTTAAAACTTGAAAGCGAAGAAAAGTACTTTAAGTTTTTTTTATAAAATATATTTCTATACTTACGGGTAGAAATAAAGGCCCTTTAGCAGCATAAAACGATCTAAATTTATCAAGCGTGTCAGAATATATGTCATTTATTGCGTGTAGCTTGTTATCTTACGAAAGAAGAACTAAGGACGTATTTTATACAGGAACAACATAGAGAGATACATATAAAATAGGAGATTGCTTAACATATTTTTAGGGTACTTTATAACCATCATTAATATTCTTATGTGGCACAATATAATGGTAAAACAAACCTACTATAAATTGAAGTTCTAAATTTTAGCTTTATGGAAAACTATACCTACAATTCGTTTTAACTTAGGAGTTTGGAAAGAAATAAAAAATAATAATATTTACTTAAATAATTTCTTTTATGGCTAGACATATGTCATGTCATGAAAAATGTTACATTTTTCGAAATAAGAGATACTGTGGGTGCCTTTTTTATTTTGAGACATCCTACGAAGCCTTAAAGCTTAATCACTAAATTACAGTAGCGAGCAAGGGCACATTACGTAAAGTAAGTGACAGTTTATTGACACAGGACTTATTCAAGACTTAGAGTCTTAAAAGTGTTCAGAAAAAGTTTATTAACACGGAAGTTATGGAGATTTAAGGAAGAATGGAAAAATTTTGCGGGCAGGAGATTCCAAAGTCTGAACGCCCTAGGGATGAAGGAATAAACAAAGTGGGAAGTTTCGCGCTTCTTTAGTTGTGGTTGTGGGTGATACATGTATATGTCATTTTGTGTTTTTTTACTGGAAGTGGCCAGATAAAAGAAGCTCTTCGAAGCTTAAGCCTTAGAAATGTGTTAAACAAAAATGACGGATCCCCCCGGCTTCTCGGTAAGCAAAAGAAAAAAGCTTCCTTGTTACAGTAAAATCAACGACATAAAAACATTTTTTTAGACAGAGGGATACGTATAGGGTATACATAAGAAAAAGAAAATAAATTACTTTTTTGCTAAAAAAAGTAATCCGAACTTTTTAAAGTACACTTTCAATTGAGTTAATACAACCACATTAAACTTCAAACATGTTTATAAGGAAGTACTAATATTTTATAAAAATAAAATACATTGTGGTTTATAAAAATTATACCAATTTCGCCATATTTCCCAAAAACTCTTATTTAAAATATTGGTTCTTACCTGTATAAATTGGGGCAATATATTATTACTGTTTTATCAGTTTTAATTTTATGAGTTTGACAATAAAAAAACACTTGGCAACATTTTACAACACCCTTTTTTAATCCCTCAAAGGATGATGTTTAAAATCTCTAGTCCTTTCTATTTTTCTGGGTAATTAAAAGCCTAATTATTAACTCCTATATTAGCAACTTGAAAAATAGCGACTTTTTTAAAAACTTTCATCTTAGTCGAGGCAATAAAGCACTAAAAAGGCCAAAAGTTAGGATTTTTTTGCACTAAGATCGGGTTTTCGGGGGTTTTCGAAGTCGCTGGTCACGATTATGATGTTCAAATTGACCCACAGCCGACCTGGAGCTCAGGAACGCCAATGAACGTCATCTCCGTGAGACTCTCCCAAAATTCACGCTGGGGAGGAGAGAAACACGACGCCCGAGTGTTTTTTGGGTCGCTGAATTCAAGTATGGCATGGGCGAACATCCCTCGGACACCTGGTGCTGCAAAACCTGGACGTGGACGTCAGCCCCGAGAATTTTTCTGACAAGATCGCCAAAAACAACTCGAAAATCATTGTAGGGGCGTTTTTGACGTAACATTTGAATTAAGAGCCCCAAAAAAAAACCCATAACGATGAAGAAGTCCACGTTCAGGTTCTGCAGCACCAGGTGTCCGGGGGGTGTTCGCCCATGCCATATTTAAATTCAGCGACCCAAAAAACCCCCGTTCGAGTTTCTCTCCTTCTCGGCGTGAATTTTGGGAGAGTCCCACGGAAAGACGTTCATCGGCGTTCCTAAGCTTAAGGTGGGCTGTGGGTTAATTTGAACATCATAATCGTAATCAGCAACCTCGAACCCCCCACAGAATCCGATTTGGGCCAGTTCTGACTCATATTTAATCTTCTAAAAGCCGCCTCAAAAAAAATGCATTTTTGGAATGCATTTTCGGCTGCAGCTATGCAATTTTCTGTTTGTATAAGCCACAAAGTAGGTACATTTTTTACAAAAAATTTTTGGAAGTGAATTCAAAAAACCGCATTCCGATCCGTCTTAGTGCAAAAAATTCCGAAGTTGAGTGCTTCATTGCCTCGACTATCTCCATTTTAAGCCCACAAGTGATGTAATTTCAGAAATTTTAAAACAGATCGTATTTAATGGTAATCTATAGCTTACATGCTACAATTTTCATTCTCCAGAAATGGCGAAATTCCATAAAAACTCACATTCTCCACTTTACCCATTTAGGGAGAGTTTCCTGAAGTCCTTTCTTGGCTAATGTTTTTTAAATTTTTCTTGGTAATCATAAGCCTAATTACGAACTCCCATATTTACAATTTAAAAAATAAAAAAATTCTATACAAAATTTTCTCTTCATTTTAAACCCCAAGGGAAGCATTCTAAAGAGGGAAAACCGATCATTTTTTATCTTAATTAATATCCTACATGTCAATTTTCATACTTCTAAGTCCAGAAATGACAAAGTTCGATATAAAATTTTATTTCTCATTCTACCCCTTTAGAAAGGAAGTTTCCTCAAATCCTTTCTTAGCAACGCCACTTACCCATAATCTACCTCTATGCCAAATTTAATATTTCATCCTTTTATTTTCTTAGTATTTGTAAGAATAAAATAAAAATTTAGCAGCCGCCTCTGGCCGCAACATATCCTGTATAAAATAAAAAAGTTATGTACAGAACAAAAAGTAAATTTACAGAAAACCCAGCGAACCTTTTCAATGGGATTTTTCTATTTTCCGGCCCACTTTAGGCCATTTCCATCAATTGGCGACGAGGCGGTATTCGAGTGGACCGAAAGTGCAGAGTTCGCCCTTAACCTGTCGATTTTTACTGCTGGAACGCGGCCAAAAAAGGCTAATGCATTTTCTCGCCGAGTAGGGAAAGAAATAATGGCGATACCAACGAGTTAAGTAATTTTCAAAAGCTTTTTGTATTTATCACAACATATAAGACATTTTTTGCACCTGTTTAAGTGTTTTCAATATGGCTTTGCAGCCTTTTAAATACATTTTTTTAAACCACTAATAAAAAAACATTTTTTTTTGCTTTTAGGCCACTTTTGGTTAAAAGTAAATATCTAGTGTTGGCAGTTTTGACAAAAGTATGATAGTTTTAAATGCTGGTAAACATATTATTTATCTAAAATATGCGGGCTTAATCAATTAAACAATAACAAAAAATTATTGCAGGTTTAACTTTATATAATTTGTTTACTCCCTAACTAACCACAATTATTATCGATCCTAAAACAAGGTCTTAATTTGGAAATCGCCAAAAAAACATTTACCTATATACCGGGTGGTGCGTCGCCTAGCGGAACATAGGAAGTCCCATGTAAATTTTAAGGGGGTCAATTCTTGGCTTCCTGTATATTTTATGGAAAAAATGTAAGATAACTTTTTGAAGAGACCTATCTGACAAACCCTCGTGACAAGTTTTAAAAAATTTTAATATGCGAACCTTGAATTATTTAATTAAATGTAATTGAAAAATTACCAAATTTTAGGCTTAGGTTAAACCAAACAGGCACCAGTAAAATCAATATTGTACCTGACATGAGGATGTCAATAAATCAGTGACAGTCGGTATTCGAAAAAAATATATAAATTATTTAATCGACGAAAAAGTATCCATAATTAAGTGGCATATGCGGGTAACAGTTTTGGAGCAGTATCTAAAATGTTTTTAGTTTATTTCCCCACCCAGCCCAATCCGTCTTTTTCAACTATTAAACGTATTGTCAGTAAATTCGAGTCCAAAGGTACCGTAATAAATAATTGTAAATGTTTAACTCACGATATCGAAAATAGAGCCGATGAAAGAGAGAACAGAGATCTTAATATTCTACTGAGTGTGGAGGAAAACAAAATGGTTAGTACGAGGGTTCTTGGGCAAGAGGTAAATAAATATCATACAGCGGTATTGCGCACTTTGGAAAACACAAATTTTGTTCGTACAAATTCGAAAAACATTAAAAGCTGCAGGAAGGAGATGAAGAGCAAAGAATGGCATTTTGTTTTGAAACGATAGGTAGAGCAAATAACGATAGGAATTTTTTAAGAAATATTTGTTTTACCGATGAATGTACATTCACCCTCAACAATGAACCAAATGTTCAGAATTGCCGGTATAAGAGCCAAGAAAATAAACATCGCTTTGTTCATATTTGGACACAATATCCCCATAAAACAAATGTATTCGTGGGAATTATCGGACACCATATCATTGAATCCGTTTTTATGGACTATAACCTGACAGCAGAAACCTATTTGGACTTATTTCAAAATCAAATTGGACCCGCCTTGGAAGAAGTTTTTTGGGAAGATCAAATGATCTGGTACCAAATGGATGATTGCCCCGCCCATAATGACCGTATGGTTAGAGAGTACCTGGAAAATGCTTTTAACGGCAATATTATTGGTCCACGGTACCGGATGCTTTGGCCAGCCAGGTCACCTGATCTTTCACCGAATGACTTCTTTCTGTGGCGTCACTTAAAAAGTGTCATTTATAAAAGTGTAAAATTTGAGAGTCTAAACTAGCTACAAAAAGCTGTTTCGTTAGAATGCAATAAAATTTCGCAATATCAACTTAGCAACGTTAGAAATAAATTTTATCATCGATTGGGAAATTGTTTAGCTGTTAATGGAGGGTTGTTTAAACATTTGATTAATTAATGTTTTTATGTAATTCTCTATTCTTTTTTAAGGTCACTGTATTTTATTTTATTTTATTTTTCCACACCTACTAAAATATTAAGTGTTCAGTTTTCTCTTTTTTCGGATCTATTTTTGACCTTCTGAGTTAAACATTTACAATTATTTATTGCGATGGCTTTGGACTCGAATTTACTGACAACATGTTTAATGGTTGAAATGGACCAGATGGGCTTGATGGGAAAATAAATTGAAAATATTTCAGATACTGCTATTGGTTTAATTAAATTCTAGCATGATAATATTATTTTTTTGTGATTGATAGTAATAAATGTTATTAGTTAAACTTAATTGTTACATTAAATAAAAGGTTTGATAAAAAATTATGTTAACGTATCTTTTACTTTGAATGTAAGGGTTGTGAGATTGATGAAACGAAAAAAAAAACATTTCTTGTATTCGGCTGTACGTCAGATTTGACAAAGCCTTATAACAAATTGTTTGCTGGGGCTAGTGTCTGGTTTTACCTGAACCGAAAATTTGGTAATTTTGCAATTACATTTAATTGAATAATTCAACATTCGCTTATAAAATTTTTTGAAACTTGGCACGAGGGCTTTTCAGATTGGTCTACATTTTTTCTGTAAAATGTACAGGGGAGCCAATAATTAATTACCTTAAAATTTACATGGGATTTCCTGTGTTCCGCTCGGCGACGCACAGTAGACCGAGGCAATGTAAATCGGTGGATTTTTAAAAATTATGATTTTTTTTGACCTATTTTATATTTTTATATATGAACATATTGTTGTTTTAAGAAAATACTTCAATATGGTTTTGGCTACCTACACGGTGAAAGAAAGTATGTTATTTCAATGGTAAAGTCTATATTGTTAAATATGACAAAATATTAACTATTTTTCGGTTCCCCAAAAAAAGGTGTTTTAGAAAACTCATAATTTAAATGTTGCAATTTTTCTAAAATATAAACTGTTATATTAATTTAAGGTTAGATTACGCATTTATGGGTCCGTTGTCTTTAAGTGTCCATTGATTTAAAAAAAATAATAAAATTGTAGATAAAAAGGGCATTTTGTTTAGTAAATTTTAAAAAGAGAAAAATGAAAATAATATTCGAAAAAACACTATGTACTTAGGTTAAGTAAAAGGCCAGATTTTGCGACGTTTTCGAATAAAAAGAATGATTTAAATTTAGTTTCAAACTATTATGCATTAAATAATAATGCACAAATTTCAAAAAAATAATAAATTTTAAAATAAGGCAATTATTTGGCAGTGGGGTCCACCCATATTAAAAAAAAATATACAATTTAACGAGGAAAACCTAACTAAAACTAACTAGAAACTAACCAGAACTAGGTTTTAGTTTAAAAGTTATTGTTTGTTAGTTTTTACCAGAATTAAAGTTCCCTGTTAAAGAAAAAAAAAACAACCTTCAATATTAACAAATTATTAGAAAACACCTGGCAACATTGCGTATTCAAGCAGAGAAACAACAAAAGAACGGCATCGTATCATCTCTCAAATGAATATTTATCTCACTCATTTTTATATTATGTCGGCCACAACTTTAGTATTTTTAATATGAAAAATAAAGAAACTATTATTTTGTGATAATGTGAGTGAAAAATCAGTTTTTTCAGACCCTATGTATTTTACTATGATGTAAAAAATCAGTGAAAAAAACATTTAAATTAAAGTATTGTTGTTTAAAAAAAAAGTTGAAGGTTAACAAACATTTATAATATAGAAAAAACGCGTATTTCCTAAAAAATATAAGATAAATATCTACAGTATGTCCGGCGATGGGGTAGACAAGAGGGCAAACGGACCAAAAATTTTATTTTTTGAGGAAAAGTCATTCTTTATAGAAAGTTTTGCTTGCCGAGAAAATACGATTGTCCATGGATGAAATTAAAAATTGTATACAGGGTGTCCCAAAAGTTAAAAATTAATATTTTTTTGCAAGAATAAAGTACCCTTAGTTCAAAGTTTTCAACAAAACGCTACTTACGAAAATTGTCTAAAATTTTCATATCTTTCGGGATATTGGTTTTCATTATTTATAATCATTTTTTCGGTTTAAATTTACATTTTACTAATAAGTTTTGTAGGTATACCTTTGATTTTGCATGCCTTTAAATATCACCTATGAATTGGTACTTCACAAATAAATTCTCACAGTCTCAACCAAACCAGACCTCAGTATCAACTTTTGGATATTTTATTAATTTTTTTAAATGTTAACAACGGAGCAAAGAATACAAAATCCGATAAATAGAAGCCCTGTATGATTATAATTATTTAAAGCCTAATTCATAAAATTAGATCAAAATCAAATAGCTTAAGCTTAACAACAATTATTATGTTCGAATAATTCTAATACTGCTCCACCATGAAAAACACATTTTTCCAGTTGGGCTCTAAGATATCCATATTGCCTCTACAGCTTGTATAATTCTTTGTTTTAAAATATCCTCATTATTTGGTAGTGGATTAGCATAAACTAACTGTTTTAGGCGTCCCCACAAATACATATCCACTAACGTGAGGTCGGGGCTTTTAGGGACCATTAAACTGGACCATTTTGCCCGATCCATGTTTGTCCAAATTTTAAATCAAGTCAGTCCTTTACTTCTCTAAGAAAATGGGCAGGGCATCCATTTTGCTGGAAGTACATGTTACCTCGATAATCTAATGACAATTGTTCCAAATGATCTGAAAAAAAAAGTATTAGTATAACATATTTAAATACGAAATCATGTTACAAGTAGTATTCTTAATGAAATACGGTCCTGTTATACCATGGTACGAAACTGCGCACCAAACATTCACTTTTTTAAATTCCTTACGTCGGGTTGCTATTCTGAAGAAAGGATCAACATTATACCAATAGCGATGCTACAGTTCCATTCGTCGGAAACGTGGACTCATCTGAGAACATTATTAGTTTATGGAATTCCCTATTACCACCTAAAATCTTACTCCCTACCTACAAACAGAAATCCAACCTTTTTCTATAATTGCCATCTTCAAATATTTAGTTAAAATGGGGTTTGTAGAAGCGCATCTTATTTTGCTTTAAAATTTTTTGAATGGTACTTTTTTGGACCACCTCTTTTCCTTAAGAGTAGTATGGGGTCTTCACTTACAGACTGCAATACGAGTAGAGTCGCTGCATCATTTTCATTATGGGATTTTTTTACTTTTTTTTAAGTTCAGTACAGATCCGGTTTTTCGAATTTTTTTTACTAGTTTGCAGACCGCCCAATTGGTTACGGATACATTAGGAGTCTTTAATGAAATGTTTCTATCACGTATTGGTATGAAAAATCTCCGTTACTATAATATTGGATTAAATGTATTTTTTGCTCCGTTGTTAACATTTGTAAAAATTAATAAAATATATTTAAAGGTATACAAAATCAAAAGTATACCTACGAAACTTTTCAGTAAAATGCAAATTTAAACCGAAAAAATTATTACCATCTAAACCTAATGAAAACCAATATCCTGAAAGATATGATAATTTCAAACAATTTTCTCAAGTAGCATTTAGTTGAAAACTTTGAAATAAGGGTACTTTACTCCTGTAAAAAAAATATAATTTTTAACTTTTGGGACACCCTTTATACAATTTTTAATTTTTTCCATAGACAATCATATTTTCTTTGCAAGCACAACTTTTTATAAAATATGACTAAATACAATTTTTGGTCTGTTTGCCCTCGTCTACCCCATCGCCGGGACATACTGTTTATTCCGAGGCAATACCCTACTTTTACCTTCATTATCTGGACTATTAATGGTAAGCATTAATAAATGATCGCCTCGGTAGCACAAGAAAAATACAATTTACCTTCTAAGTCTGCATACAATTACATAAGCTTTTCACACAGCATTAGTTGTTATACTCAATACTCATTGTTAAGTGTCTTATAAACTACTTTGTTTGACAATGCATTTTACCGAGTTAAATCACTTTTTCCTATCAGATAAGCAAAGTTAAACAACTTTGGACCAAAGTCAGTAGTTGGTTTCTGCTAATATTGTTTGCTTAAAACAGTTTACAGAAATTATTAACTGTAACAATGCTACAAAGGGTCTGCAATTTAACTTTAAAATCCTCATGATACGTTTAAAATCCACAAAAAAATATAATAAAATTAATAATTTATTTTTAAAAGTAAAAATATCTTTTCTTTTTACAATTTAATATATTTTTTAGTTACTTTCTTACAAATAAATATTTTTTCCCTGTCACTGAATCGAAAACGCTGCCCATTATGACGAAGGGCTCATTTTTGCAACTGTTGCAAAAAGCCCTGTGACATTTATTAAAGGCGATCTGAGGTTATTTTGCGTGATTTCGAGTACGTGCCATTTTTAGGCCTAAAAGACGTTTTATATTAAGGAAAATGTGACGGATTTCATTTTTCGGCATGTTGGGTAGGACATTTTGATGAAAATATGGTTTATTATTTGAAATTTGGGTAATTCCAAAGTTTCTTTCTAATGGTTGAATTTCTTCGAATCAGGAAGTAGGAAAAATGAAGTAAATATTTTTTGGACCATTTTAGTGGTAAAAATTCAAAAGAAAATAGGTTTTTTTTAATATTTTATAGTATTTTAGTATAGTACAGTATTTCATAATATTTTACTATAGTACAAATATCTGCATTTCCGAGAGCTGCCTTTAAATTTATTCCAATCCAAAAATTTCGGCTTCTTAAAGTACCGAGATCTAAAATTAGAACAAGTTCTGTTCAATTTTTTTCAATATTTTTTAACTGGGCAAGTTACTGATGTGTTTATATTAATAAATATATTTTTTTATTAACTCAGACATTTTTTTTATTACTACAGACAGATTAGTAAAAAAAATGGCCAAGTCAAAAAAGACTGGAACTTCGTCTAATTTTATAGTGCGGGAGGCCACCAAAAAAAGCTGACCAATAAAAGATACCCATAAAGCCTTTTTTTATATTACTATAAGCTATAGTCAATTTAAAGTCGTACTGTGCCTCAGTTTAGCGGGTTCAAATTACGTTTTTTTACCAAAAAAAAAATCTTGAAAAATCGTTTTTTTCAATATAACTAAAAAACTATTGATTTTAGAAAAAAAGGTATAACATTTAAATTAATGGCCTAATAAACCTACGTAATTCTTGGTAATTAAAATTTTTTGTAACGCTTTTAGTTCCTGCGATATTAACCTTTTAAATTTATTAAAAACTAAAAGAGCTATGAAAAAATTATAAAACAAAAAATATGCTTCTTAATAAGCTGTATAAAAACAATATTTTTTAGTACAAGTTAGTATAAAAACTTCAATTTATCTAAAAATTAATTTAGAATGTTTTATTCATTGAATAAAACAAACTAATATATATGTGCCTCGAGGCAGTCGGGAATAACATGGTGGCACGGATATTTTATTTAATTTGTTTTTGGTCCAATAACTGTCCCCATTTCAAAACACTTAAACCTTTAACTAAAAGAAAATTTAAACGTTATTTTATTGAAAAATAAAAATAAGTGCCCCCTCTATCTGGGTGTTATATACATGGCAGGGCGCTTATCATTTCTCTATCTCCTATGCTACTATGTGTTAACCTCATAGTTGAAATATTTTTATTATGTATTTAATTATTAATAATAAAAATTAATAAACACAGTAACTTGTTCAGAATAATACCAAGAAAGTTTAAATCATATTTTTAACATAAAAAATATATTTTTATTATAAATTTATTTAGCGTTAAACTTTGAAAAAAATTTTTTTATTAAGATATCTACTTTTCAAGACTTGCAATCATTTTAATAAAAATTTTTGCACCCACTAATTTATTTACTGCTTTAAAATAAAATTTTTCTAATGTACAAATGCAGTTTTTCATTTGCCATTAATTAAATTTGCTTAAAAAGTTTGTAGACGTTTATTCGAATTGAATGCAAAAAATTCATCTTATTTTACAAAAAATCCCTAGTGCATTGCTTTGTTTCCTAGACTACTAAACGTGTCAGTTCTAGTACTGCTTCACTTTACTCATGTTCAAAGCCTTTAATAATTTTTTAAATAATTTAAACAGTTTTTTTATTAAAAAGTGCTATAAAACTTTTTGTAATTTTTCTATTACAAACGCTTTAATTAATCCTGTAAATTAAAAAAAAACATTATTATCCTAAAAACTATAAGAGATATACATATTTTTTTTAATATAGAATATAGTTTTACAAATTACTTATATAAAAAGTTATATAAACATTTTTGATAAGGTGAATAATAAAGGAGATATAAACAAAAATGTGATTTTGACCAAAAATTTTAGTTTTAAATAGGAAACAAAACAGCTTTACGTGATTTCTGTTTTTTTTTAACAAATTTATAATTTTATTTATTTAAATCCCAAATCACTTAAAATTTGCAGAAAAAATCCAAAAATTAAAAAAAATCAAAATATGTCTAGTTGAAATAATCCTAAAAATTCCGTAGTTTTATTAAGTTATTACTTTTAGTTATATAACTTTTTTTCCTAAAGTTAATAGTTTTTGAGTTATATTAAAAAAAAGATATTTGACGATTTTTTTAGGTAAAAAATGCAGTTTAAAACCCGCTGATCTAAGGCAGCAGTGCGGCTTTGAAATGACTATAGTTTATTGTAATATAAAAAAATGTTTCATGCCTATCTCTTATTGGCCCACTTTTTTGCGGTGGCCTCGCGGACTATTAGATCTTAGTACTTTAAGAGGCCGAGATTTTTGAATAGGACCTTGGTTCGTATTTTAAAGTTTAATGAGTGGAAAAATAGGAGGGAGAGGTTATATAGCTTTATCTGTAGATAGAACCTAACCTTTAGACTCCCACTAAGCAAAGAACATCTTGAGCACGTTTTGTAACGTTATTCAGAAGTAACTGTAATAACGTTTAATTCTAAACGTTATTTTATCATGCCTGTTTCGTTTTCTTGAATTGTTACTGGTAATATTTGTTTCCGTAACATACCCTTGTAAATATTTTTAATACGGTATAGAACAAACATCTTACGGACGTAATTTTTATGTACTCTTATATTAACGTTAAAATGTTGTCATGTATAGAATGGTCTTTTAAATACAAGTTCGATACATGTGTTAATATACGTATCAGATACGATTATAATTTGCTTAAACATAAAATGTTATTGGTGTAACGTTATAATAATGATATTATTTAATGCAGAATCGTTACGTTTACTGAGTCTACTACATTTCCTCGTGGAAATGTAAACACAGTTAACATATCGACCTCGTTTGCTTAAATGTACCCCGCACAAAGACATTACATGTTACATTTTTTGACAACGACGCCAGGTTTAGAAAGAAAGATTAGCTTCGCTTTAGTACTTAACCTTACTTTATTTTGAGAACAATTGTGTTTTGTGTTGTAAATTTAAAGTTTTTTCTCGTGATATTAAAGGGAAATATGGATCGGAACGTAAGTATATTACACTATTTTCTATTACACTTTAGTTTTTATGTATGTTATAAGACTGGTAAGTACTGTTTTTGCAGGTCGAGTCAAGCGGTTTGTAGGGTGAGCCTTAATTAACCGTAGGCGACTCCTGGAAGCTTTGCGAGACCTGCAAAACACTTGTTTTTTGGTCATGTAATGTACAATGTTTTTTTCGACCGAAACTATTAAAAAAACAATAATAATATTTTAATGATCGACAACAGGTCTATTTATCCGCTTGGCATGGATTTGATACGTATTATAACAATAAGAATAATTTAAGACACCTGCAGTTCGTTAGTACTTAGGCGCTAAGCCTTCGTGGACTGACAAAAGATAAAAAAAATCGACTGAAGTTCGTTTCCGTAACAACCGTGCATAAAAACGGCTATGCTCCAAATAAGTAGCTTATTTTTCATTTCATGGATCTGCAAAGTAACAAATGGGTTTAGTGACAAATGAGCCTGGCAAAAGTGTTTTTTTGATCCTTAATAACCACTTTCTGCTCTAGCCCGAAAAAAAGTTACTTTCAGGCCAAAATGTTTCAGATGGTATTTTCGACGGTCAAAAATTTTAGGGGACTTATGTAGGAAAAATTGGGTATTTTAAATAAATGAAATACTTTGGTTGAATAAATTTGATCAAAGTTGTAGCTTGGAGTATTTACTGTGAAGTATTTTATTTTGTACTTTTTAGAGGCCCTGATATTAGACACTTAACACATAAATAATAGTAATAATAATAATAATAATAATAACAAAATTATTAGAAAATTAATTTTTAAATAAATTGTAGATGCAGCACATTATGTTTTCAAATGACAACAAATCAAAAAGTGGATTGGCAGCTAAAAAGAAAGGCTTTGGTTTAACATGCTCAAGTAACGTAACTAGTAAAACTGTAAGTAAAAGTTTTCTTAAGGGATAAATTGAATTTTTAATTGGATTGTTTATCAATGGAGAGTAGCTAATACAAGATGAGAAAATTTGACTATATACTTAAAAAAATTGTAGGCTTTAAAGCCAACACAAGGTTTTTATCCTTTATAACAAGAAAATAAAGTATCTATGAAACTATCTGCAAATACAGTTTTTTTTTGTCAGACTTGTGATGTAAAATTATCTTTTTAATTAATGAAGCAATTATGTCAGTAACCAAAAGTTTCGGGGCAAATATTTTACAATTTTTTTTCTAGGTGCAAAGGAAAAAATAGAACAGAA
Organism: Listronotus oregonensis; assembly: GCA_019359885.1. Taxonomy (NCBI): domain Eukaryota; kingdom Metazoa; phylum Arthropoda; class Insecta; order Coleoptera; family Curculionidae; genus Listronotus; species Listronotus oregonensis. Next base: position 44,418 of record JAHBCN010004878.1, on the reverse strand, counting down.
CATGGATATTAAAAATACATTTACAGACACAGACCATCACCGCTGCTTGGTATACAGGCGTTTGTTTACCTCAAGTTATAAATAAGCTGAAAGAATTGCGACCAAAGTCACGTCTCAGTACTTGGCACTTCCACCACGACAACGCGCCGGCAAATCGGGCAAGCTCGACTCAGGAATTTTTGATCTAATCGGGACTCATCAGGATCATCCATCCTATAGCCCAGACCTCGCGCCTTGCGATTTCGGAATTTTCCCTTTTATAAAGAAAAAATTAGAAGGCCAAAAATTCGCAACTAAAGAGAAATTATTAAGTGCTTGGGATAATGCATGTGCTTCAGTTTCAAAGGATAAATGGCAAGAGATGTTTAGCAGTTGGTTTGTACGTATGCAAAAGTGTGTAGATTCTGATGGCATGTATTTTGAAAAATCTTACACTCTATTTCATTGCAAGTGAGAGTAATAAAATTTTAGGGAATGGTTTAAGAATCGTAAACCATAGGCGCGCTGATATATGCATCTTTATATATTTATATATCTAGATTTATTTTATCTTAATTGCAAATGGGGTTAATAAATATTAAAGGTTCGGAATACCTTTCTTGTGTTGTGTCAACTAAAATTATACCGATTTTCTATCCTAATATTTTCATTATTTACTTTACTTTTTTTTTGTATACGATTGAACCGTTTAATGTTCTGGTTTTATATTTGTTGAGAACAACACAAAATAATTTAAATAAATTTAATTATTAATCATTCCATAACTAAAATAAATATTTGAATAAAATATATATTCCAGGAAGTTGTTAGGCATAATTTAGTCTGCCTTCCTAATGACGTACCGACGGCCATTATTTGGCAGACCAATTAGGTTTGATTACTGTCTACCTGTGATAAGTATTATTATTTAATTATAAATTTTTAACTTTAGTTTATTTTATTTTTTTAATTAGTGCATTTTAAATATTTCAATTTGTAATTGTTGTACTTGTAAAATAGTTTTTTTTTATTGTTTTAAGTATTTTTATAAGGTTAGTTTAAAAGTATATGTAATTTGGTCACACGGGCAAATGAATAAATAAAACTTGTAAATATTTTTTAAATATTTTTATCAAACCTATGTTTTAAATGTCGAATATTAAAATATATTACAAACAAACACCAGCCCAAGCGTAAGCCAGTGTCAAGGGTTTTTTAGCATTATTTTGGCCGACACTACGTTATTCATTTGTTGTTTAACCCAAAGGGCTGCCCCATATTAGACCGGGGCCGGGAGGAGTACCGGCAGCATTCTAATTGTCTATTGAATCATTGTAAATTGAATTCTAAAATATTTATACCCGTACTAATACAAGAAGCTTATTAGCATAAATTTAAATATTTTATTACTATTGCTTGCAACAAAACAGAGTATAATAAATGCTTCTGTTTTGCAAAACGTTTGGAGCAACCTACGTAATAATATGATTATTACTATCATTTATGATTATTTTAATTACAGATCATATGTCTTAGGAATTGTCTATAAAACGCACTTACAGACAATACAACAATGTAACTGATCCAACCATAAAGGCTTCACAATACATAATACTAAATGATTTATCTGTTACGGCATTTACCTGGCCACTAAACAACAAACGCTAATTATATACCACTTTAAGGTCTTTATTACAACTTAGTTTACTTAGCAGTATACCTTTAATGCTATTACGTCTAGCAACATCTTTATTAGCTCTTTAAAAGCTTGCTGTACCCTGTACCGCAGTTATCCACAATCCGACGCAAATCAGTGGCGTCTCGTCAATAAGGGCTCTGTGGCCGTTTTGCACTCTTTTTATTTATTTATTTATTTTTTTTTTTTTTGACAGAAATATCATGAAGTGACTAAGATCTTATTAATATTAATATTAATAAAGATAAATTAAAAAGCATCTTTAAAGAGTTCTTAATAATTTAAGGAAATATTTTTTAACAATTTCTACTAAATTTATTTGAACGAATTTGTTTGTCTAGGCCCAGTTCATGTGCTTATAAACTTGAAATAGCAGGGTTTACATAGCATGGTAGATGCTGTGAATTTTACAGTATAAATATTTACTTATTATAATAATATTTTTTCCTTTATTTAGTTTAAAGTGTGTTTAACGTTTTAGTTATTAATTTAATTTGTGTTGAAAGTTGTCAATACGGCTCATGTTACAAGTTATTGCGCCAATGATTTTAAATCCCATTTTCTCTACTTTATATAAATTGCTTTGTAATTGGTTTAATTTAGTGGTTGATTTTTTGCGTCTTGCATTTGTTATTTTATTGCAGCTCAGTTTTTAGAAATTTTATATTTAAGATGGCTTAAAAGTACGTAGCCCCGGTACAGAGCTGCTAGCAAAATCCATATAAAACGATAATTTTTGTTTATTTGATAGTAGGCTTAGACTAGACTGCGTAATGGCCGCCCCGTATCATAAAAAACAAATGATACGTATCTTATAATTTAAATAATGTAAATGTCAAAATTAGCGTGCTCTTAATTAATCCAATGATGGAAATGTGGATATGCTAGAAATTTATTTTAAATCTAACAGAAATACAGACTTGCAAGACAGAGCACTTGCATACGAAGAACAATTTCCGGAGCGGCAACAACCTAACCAAAGACATTTTAGATTCTCAGTTACGAACTCGTTAGCCTATGGATCTTTTGTGAAACCGAATTCCAAAACTTATACAAAAAATAATAAAGCAAGAGAGGCGAATATAATGGAAAACGTTAAAGATGATCCCACAACATCGGTTAGAAAAGTGGAAGAACAGGCAACAATTCCGAAGTCATCTGTGCATCGGTCTTTAAAAAAACACCGTTTTCATCCAAACAAACCACGTATTGTCCAGGGTCTTCAGGGGAACGATTTGAATAGACGAATCACCTTTAGTCAATGGTTTATTACTAATTTTCAATCCAAGGTTCTTTGGACAGACCAAACCCGGTTTACAAATTGTGGAATTTTTAATAGGCACAATTATGACTGCTGGGATAGAGAAAATCCACATAATTTAGAAGAAAGACGGCTACAAACAAGGTTTGGCTTTAATGTCTGGTGTGGCATCATAGGTAATTTAAAATGCACCTTTAATTTACGTCTCACAATTAGATAAAACCTTTATTTTTTTGTTTTAGACAACCGTTTAATTGGACCATTTATTTTTGAAGAAACTCTGAATGAAGATAGGTATTTGCTACTCCTGCAAGAACAGATTTTACCGACCATTAGAAATACAGTTCCGCCAAATGAAATGAATAATTTGTGGTTCCAGCACAGTACCAGGGAGGTGATGGAGGTCCTTATAAATACCTTTATTAACAACATAATCTCTAATAATGGGCCAATTACTCACCTAGACTTGTGATACATCAATGAAAAGCTCTTGAACAGCTCTTTTCAAAAATGTAAAAATCCAATATGGCGTCCGTTTGGGTAAATATCTCAAAAACAAATAAGGTTAGAAAAATATTTTTACTTAAATTAAATTCTTCTTAAAAAAGTGTTCTAATAATGTAGTAATCTTAAAACCGTAAAATTGGTAGTTTGCGAGCTACAGGCAAAAGTTAAAAATGCACCATTTTGGTTTTTCTTAATTATCTCAAAAACCATAAAAGATAAATAAAATCTGAAAGCAGATTTAATTTTGCAATTAAATTGTCTAAAACTTTCCTAATTTAACGAACACTGTAGCTTTAATGGTTCCCGAGTTACCAATACATGTAGGCCCAATTTGGGACACACTATATTGGACGTTTATAATTTTTTTTTCTAGAAGGGCGGCACTTCAGAGCCATCCCTTACGAGCTGCCACCAAAATATCATTGAACTGTAAAATAAAACTAATTTTAACAATATTTATTTTTTAAAAGAAATACAAGTTAACCGCATAATAACAATATTAATTTTAATAATAATAATGAACACAAGTTTTAATACTTATTTATTAGATAAGTGAGTTGGGTAACATATATGTCACGCAACCAAAGTTTTATCACACAAACATGAAGGGACGAGTGGGCTAATTTTCTAATGTGACTCATTCGTGGAAAACTTACTTGGCTAATAAGAGTAATATCAGACAATTTTGTATAATGGAGTAAAACTAAAATTTAGAATTTTTTAAAATTATGAATGTCACTAATTATTTTTAAATGCTACCAGTAGATATATGTAGCTATTAAAAATAACACTTAAGAGTGAAATAAGGCATTTTTCATATTTAAAAGTGATACAGATGGAACAAACAATTAATCTAAAAGAATAAAACTTATTTTAAGAGTAGTAACAATTATAGTTTTTTTTTTATTTTTGAAAATACTAGTGTGGTGTTCGTTTTATCAGAAAATAAGGCGAAGTTTCACAGTTGGCTGGTAAAAGGGTTTTCTTAAGAGTGCATTTACGCTACACCTTAGGGGTCGGGTGAAAGGACGCGGAGACGGTGGGCGGAGACTAACAAACTCCCACTACCACAATTTTCGTATAGCAGCATTAAAAATATTATATTTTATTTAGGTTCTTCCAAATTGGATGTATCGATGCGATGTTGTTTCCGATTGCAAGCCTACAAAAGAACGTTTTTCGGTAACCATTTTTCACTTAAATGACATAAATTATACACCATTTTAAAGGTAAGGAAATAATCTATGCCTCTGCTGTAACGGATTTTTAAAATATGAGTTGAGTAAGGAGAAAATAGTAAGTAAACATAACCGACTTTAGAATGACTTTCACTCAAGGAAATATTAAAAACTAAATCCCAATTTAAAGAACTATTACAGCAGAAGCCTGGATTTAAGTGTTGGCTTTCATATTGTTTTTAAAAATTATTGATAACATATACCGCTTTTAAGAAAAACATTATGCCCCGAACCCCAAATTGGATCCAATTTTTGCGGCGCGAATGGACTTTTAAATACAACACCCTAGCCTTAATAAAATTAAAAGTTTTTAAAGTTAGTTTTAATAAAGAACATACAAGAACATACTACTTAATTAGATCATTCTTTTTTTTTAGTGTCTACCTTTTTGATTTTTTGGCTGCTTTTTGTTTTTATAACTGCGTTTTTATTACCCATGTCAGTCATTCTTATCAAGTTATAAAACATTTATTTATCTTGAAAAAAACATTGCTCCAGTAAAATTGTTGTGCATTAAGGACAGCTGCAGCTTTTAGCCAAATAAATCCTGAAAAAAATGTATGTTATAAAGGGTTTTCCAATAAGAGGTGTTATTTTAATATTCAAAGAAAAATGCCATTTTTTAAGATAAATGATCGGATATTTATTACATTATAAAGCGGAAGGTATGCCGTTAATGATGGAAAATAACATCAGCCAAATGACCACCACGAGCACGCCTACAGGACCATATCCTTTTCATGAAATTTTCCGTAACCAAATCGCAAAGTGGCTGCCCTATGTCCTCAATAGCCTCACGAATTTCATCTTTGAGATCTTGAATCGACGCTGGGCTGTTGGCGTAGACCTTCTCTTTCACGTGGCCCCAAAGGATCACAAGATCTTGGTGGCCAATTGTGATCACCTCTTCGAGAGATAACAGGGTCGGGAAACTTTTCCCGTAAAAAATCAATGGTTTCGTTGCTTGTGTGGCACGTAGCGCCGTCCTGTTGAAAGTAAACGTTGTAAAAAATTGGATGGTATTGATCTGGACAACGTTTACTTTCAACAAGAAGGCGCTACGTGCCACACAAGCAAGGAACCATTGATTTTTTACGGGAAAAGTTTCCCGACCCTGTTATCTCTCGAAGAGGTGATCACAATTGGCCACCAAGATCTTGTGATTTAACACCTTGCAACTTCTTCCTTTGGGACCACGTAAAAGAGAAGGTCTACGCCAACAGCCCAGCGTCGATTCAAGACCTCAAAGATGGAATTCGTGAGCCTATCGAGGACATAGGGCAGCCACTTTGCGATTTGGTTATGGAAAATTTCATGAAAAGGATATGGTCCTGTAGGCGTGCTCGTGGTGGTCATTTGGCTGATGGTTTTTTCCATTATTAACGGCATACCTTCCTCTTTATAATGTAATAAATATCCGATCATTTATCTTAAACAATGGCATTTTTCTTTGAATATCAAAATAACACCTCTTATTGGAAAACCCTTTACTTATGCCAGACAACTGATACTTAAATTGCGCCCCGAAAAAGCGATGTTGCTTCGGAATACAATATTTTTTACTAAATATAAAAAAATACTTATGCAATATATTTTTAAAATTTTTAGGAATATGGAGAGTCTGCGTAAGAATTGGTGGTGTCTCTCTCGTTAGTTTTGTAAGTTCGTACGTAAGGACGAGCTGTTTATAAACATGCATTTTAATACTGACACACAAATCATGTAATTTTTTATTAATTATTTCTTTGTAGTATTTACAAATTGAATAAAAAAATATAATGCAATAACCTATCAAAACAATAACTATAAATAAAAAAGTTATAATAAAGTGATTATAAGTGAAAAAACGTTAAAAACAAGCCAAGATCTGGTAACACCGATTGTTGTGTAGTGTCACAATACAGTAAAACTGAATCAAATATAAGATTTTATTCGTTTCCATTAAAACCTCATTTAATAGAACGTCGATAAAAGCGAATAAAAGCAGTAAATAGTATTAAGTATGTAAGTGTATATGCGTTGTCAATAAATATACAGTATGTACATATTGTCTGGGACAAATTCATTATTTGCTTAAGCAAAAATAAATAATTTTTTCCAACAAATAAATAATAATGACATAAGATATAAATATACAGGGTGACTCATGTAGTAGATACGAAATTATCGATGATTTTAAAACAGAAACCGCCATATTATGGTGCAGATTTATAGGCTTCAACAAGAGTCGATTTTAAAAACATAAATAACTTATGGTTTTCGGTGGCAAATTTGTAGTTATAGGGTGTTAAAGTCATAAGAATTTTTATTTTTAAATTAGCTCTTCTTGGAGGTGATAAATCAGCAGTAAAATATGGGGGTTTTAATTTTAAAAAAATCGTCAATGACATCATATTTACTACACGAAGCACCCTGTATATTTTAATTTCATGTCAAAAAATGCCCAATACAAAATTATTACTTTTGTATTCAAGAACATTTTTAATGATTTATTTTTGATTTACGAAATAATGAATTTATTACATACATTGGGGGATGGCGAGACCGGTCTTAGTCTTGTGGTCTTTGGCCCCCCGGGGGACCAAGACCAAGACCGCCCTTTCGCTTTACAAGACCAAGACCAAGACCAGGGTATGCAAGACCAAGACCAAGACCAAGACCGAGGTGTGCAAGACTACGCAAGACTAAAACCGACCTTTAAATTTGCACGTCTGCAACTTTTTTGATATTGTAATATTTTATTTTTATAATAAATATACAGAGGTATTTCAAACAGTCATGACAAAAACTGTGTCAAGAACTGCCAAAAACGGCGATTATTTGATAAGTAAAAGTTTCTTGAATAAAATAATAAATAAATCGATCACTTTGTTCTTTTTGTTCTATTGTTCTTTAACAACGATAACGGTAAATTTAATAACACGTTTTTTCCAACCACAAAGCTGACTCCAAAAACGCCTACGACAGAGAAAAACTAGGGGACAAAAGTTATGGAAGCTGAAAATTTCTTTCATATTTTTAATGTTTTTTCTTTTTTTGCTATCAATGATGCCACTACGGGTGTATCAAAAATCTTCAAAATCCAGAAATCATTATTTTTGTTTCACACTGTAAGAAGAAGCAGCATTAGATTGCTTCTTAAAATTAAGATAATGTGAAATTAATGGATTAATAAAAATATATTTGCCATGATAAAGGAATACTTGTAATATAAATGGATTTTTAAAAATCACTTCCGGGCGCGTCTCCAGGTGGCGGATAGGAGAACGGCCAGTCTTCGGGGAGGACTTGGTTAATGACGGGCATAAGTAGGGTGCGAGGGAAAAACCCCCCTCCAAACCCTTTTTTGAAACTCGTCATCGCGGACCAACTCCCCAAGCCAAGGTGAAACAGCATAAGCCAAAGGGCCCCGGAGGGGGGCTCAATCGTTATTTAATGCAAACCCGGGGCGAAACCCAGTTTAAAATTTTCTCCTGGCATGCGGGGCTCTGCCGGGAGTGACGGGTTATTTCCCCTAGCTACTCGTGGGACAGACATGGATAAAGAAAAGAAAAAGAGATGGCAACAAATCTGAGGATGGACGGAAACCCCTCACCTCAAACCAAGCACCGCCGCGGCAAACGCTTTCGCGGTGCTGAAGAAAAAGAAGGAAGAAGGTGCGTGTAGAACGGGAAAGGCTGCTTCAGCAGCCGCCGGTTCATCACAACCCCCCTAAAACCCCAATGTCAAGGGCAGCGACGCTGATTCCTCCTCCAAAAGAGGCACGGAACGCGTCACACCAACAAAAAGACATCGGGGTTCGTCCACGGAGGTAACTCCTATAAGGACCAAAGGCCGCGACAAGAAGTCACCTTCCCGACCTAAAAGCAGCTACAGTGAGGGGGCTACCAGCCACCTAAAGGGTAGCTATCATAGACAAAGACAACCCTTATGGCAAAATCACCGCCGAAAAGGGAACCGGTTGTCAAAATATGGGAGAGCTGGACAAAACATCATGTCCGCCTCATCTAGAAAAAACCAACCCCCACATTTCGCTGTGGACCTACGGGGGGAGATTATAAAGAGTCTTTTGGATGATGGTATATCCCTAACGTGGGGGAAGTTAAAACCGTTGCCAGCCTAGTCCATGGAGTAAGGGGGCCCACTTACGGTCGGGAATAAATAAACCCCCTTTTTTCCACTAAGACTTCTTTTGGGTACCAGGAGAATCTGCTGGGGACAACGCAAATAAAGAGACGATCTTCGTCGACTGAAGGTCAGAATCCAGACTTCAAAGTTAAATGGTGTGTCTTTCACCAGAGGCAAAGACGGCCCCAGAAGGACACCTCTTCTTTTCTTCGGCATGAGACGAGGACATAAGACTACTCAAGAATAGGTCAATGAGGTTGAGCTACGCGTTCACCTCTAACTTTGAGAGCCAGAATGGAGGCGGCGGCGGGGACTGCTGGTGGCGTCGAGCCCTCTGCAGCAGTGCGGGTAGCGATGCCACCACTACCGCCACTGCTGCCACTCCCGCCCCAACGACCGCTGGGGGAGATGGTGGTCGACGACAAACCCCTTGGGGGACGGGATGTCGAGCCGCAATCTGTGGCGAGATAGCGGTTCTAGAGGGAACGCGAGAAAAACAACCCAAGGTGACTCAGACTGTGGGTCGAGCACATCGGCCTCCAGTGAAAAGACGCTCACCAACTGAGAAAAATAAAGAACTGCTACCTACACCTCATGGCTAACAAGGCAGCAGTTACTAAACAGGTAAGTTTATACAGTGTAACTTGCAGCACAGCAGGGGCAGCAACATTGTGCCAACGCCTGATGGGCTGCAGGATACAGTAGCACTGATCCGGAACCCTGGAGAAATCAAACCAAGATATTGGGGCTTAGCAAACTAATGGTAAAATTTTAGCTTTTGGGAATAGTCAACCTAGGACAGCCATTTACATCCCTAGGTCATTTCGAGGTCATCCGCTTATACATCTTTTCCACCCAGACGTCACTGCAATCAGGGGGTGGAATATGTTACGAATGGCCAAAAGAAAACCATTCCTGGCTTCAGTATACCTCCCCCCAGATGCAGTCACACCACCACCTGGGAAAGAAATGGAGGATCTGGTAGAATACTGCCGCACAGTTTGGGGTTTGTTATGGGCTGTGACTTTCCTTACCCATATCAGCTGGGTAAGGACATAAACACTAGAGGAAGTCACTTTCGACCTTATCATAACACATAATCTAAGTTTTTATAAATCAAGGCACGAGCCCCCCCTTTTTGAACCCGCGCTGTCAAACTAGAATTGATATCACTTTAGCGCCACTAGTATATCTAACTTAATACAAACTGGCAGGTATCTGACGAAGCTTCAGTCAGACCACCGCTGGTTAACGTATGAAATAAACTTTTCTGTAACAACATCTACACTAATCCGGATCCTCGAAAAAGATAAGGTACGATACCCCCGAGCTGTTGGTAGAGGAACTGCCCGGATGTAGAAACTAAAACACCCAAAACACACAACGATTTTTGGGAAAAGTACTCCAATACAATCCGAAACGCAATGCTAAAAAGGGCCCCCAAAGGCGCCGTCCCATGAGGTTGGTCAAGAACGATGGTACAGGGCCCGCCCTTGGTGGTGCCAAGAACTAGATCACCAAAAGAAAGCCAGGAAAGCTTTTAACAAGGCTAAAAAAAACCAAACTGATGAGGACTGGGAACCCAACAGATCCCTCCTCAAAGAATAAAAAGTCATAAGACAAAATCAAAGAGCGGCCTGGACATCCTACTGCGAGGAAATTGAAGATTTTTCTGATGCAGCTAGGCTTCAAAAGCTCTTAATAAAGATCCATATCAGTATAGGAAAATTGAAAACGAGGATGGTTCCTACACAACCAACCTTTAGGAAAGCATCAACTGTCTGGTTGTTTCAATTTTTCCCGGGGTTTCCCCCACTATAAAAAACAGCAGACACAGAACATGTGGAAAGTGGGGAGGGACACCCACAAACGAAGACTGGCAAATTGCCCCAAAAAACATTGATGAGACAAGGCCCGGGGGCCCTCACTGGCTTCACCCCCCTTCCAAATCACCGGGACCGGGCGGCGTATATCCAGCCCTACTAGTGGGGGAAAGGAGGTGCCACTTCCGCACCTGGGTGGCCTCAGGTCATCACTGGCCCTGAGATACATCCCGAAGGCCTGAGAGAAGTCAGAGTTGTCTTCATACCAAAACCAGGGAAGGCTGACTACAGTCTCCTAAATCATTTAGACCAATCAGCCTTACATCTTTTCCATGAAAACCATGGAGCGGCTATGCGAAAGATATATCAGAGATGTAGTGATTATCAATAAACCCTTACACTCAAACCAACATGCATACACTACAGGCAGATCAACGGAGACAGCACTATACGCAGTCTCAAATAAAATCGAAAGATCAATGGACTACAAGGAGTCCGCCTTAGGTGTGTATTCGTAGACATAGAGGGCGGCGTTTGACAAAACGTGACCTTTACCAAAAATATCAGACGCACTTGCTGACTATCATACCCCACCACCAGTAAATGGATGGATAATGAATATGCTCTCTAAACGAGTAATAGAAATAAAGGCTGGACGATGTTAAGGTCAGGAGCAAGGTAACAAAAAGGCTGTCCGCAGGGAGGAGTACTCTCAGACCCTTACTATGGAACATGGTTCTAGACAGCCTCTTGCGACGCCTTAACAACGAAACCTATACACGATAGCATACGCGGATGACGTGGTCATTTTGCTAACAGGCAAATTCTGAATGCACCTGAAAGATAGAATGCAACATGCCCTTAAAAAGTTAAACAGTGGTGCGTTGAACACGCTCTATTTGTAAATCCCAAGAAAACAGAAATGGTTCTGTTTACAAAGAAAGAAACTAGGGAAACCAGAGCACCTGTCCCTTTCAATACAGAACTGAGTCTAACAGAGGTCAAATACCTCGGTATTACCTGACAGTAAGCTAACGTGGAATTCTCACTTGAGAACAGAATAAAGAAAGCATATATTGCTTTTTGATCAATGCCGCAGAACCATAGGAAAGATATCTGGGGATTCTCTCCCAAAGTAGCCCATTGATCTACACGGCCATAATAAGACCATGGTAACTTACGGTTCCATAGTGCGTGGTGGTCCAAAACAGAACATGTTACGGCAAAACATAAGCTAGATCAAATTCAAAGAATAGCATGTTTAAACATCACAGGTGCTATAAGGACACCATAACACTAGAGCTATGGAGGTGATATTGAATCTCACCCCCTTGATATATTCAGTGGAAGCGGCTCTGATGACTTAACACGCCTTCGCATGGTCGGTCTAGACATCATCAGGCACTGGCTCAACTGGACGACGCTTTTGATAGGATGTTACAAGGGAACCCACCTACAGGCAAGAGCGACTCAGTTGCAGCAAGGTTTGTTTTCACAACCCTACACAATTAACATAAGAGGAACAATACCAATAAAAGGCGAGTCTAAAGGAACCATTAGCCTGTACACTGACGGCTCTAAGACCAAGGTGGGCACAGGCTGTGGCATATACTCACCAACCATAAACCTGAAAATCGATGGACAATGGGCGCCGAACCCAGCGTGCTTCAATCCGAACTAACAGCCATAACCATAGCGCGGCTTACGAAATTAAAAGCCGCACATCGCCAACCATACGATCTGTATTTATAGACAGTAGGCAAGCATTACTAGCCCTGAAAAGACCACGAATTACTTCGACTAGTACTGAATAATGCTTCTCCTGACTAACATCTCTAAATAATGTGGTCAACTCAGCCTGGATCAAGGGACATGATGATATCTAAAGGTAATCATACCGCTGACTCGTTATTAGCGGCTGCGGGACGGAAACTAGTTGGTCCCGTCCCCACCACTGGACTGACAACAGCATGATTAAAGACATCATTAAAGAATACCCCATCGACTGTTTAAAGGGAAATGGGATGATACTACAAACTGCAATTTTGCAAAAATAATGTTAAGCTATCCAGACGAGTCAATAGCGAAAAAAAACCCTTATGATGTCCAGAAGGAACTCAATGTCGAACAAAGTGTTTTAACTGGCCACTGCGGGTGAGGACACTCACTATTTAAAATGGGTCTAACGAACACGGGATTATGTAGAGGCTGTGAACAGGAGGATGAGACCGTGGAACACATTCTTGCGATTGTCCCAGTCACATTCGAACGAACCCATGTTGGCACGAATTGGCCATTACTGGTCGAAATTAGGAGATTCCACATAAAGATGTCGTCAACTATTTTAAATCAATAGCTGACGACGCAGTGAATCTCCCGCCTGTACAAGAGGAAGCACAAAGGACCTACTAAGGTCTAGGTGCAGTGGTATACTACCACTCCTAAACATTCAGGATCAGATCAGAGCCTAGGCGGCAAATACTATGGACGGCAAATTTACGATTAATTAAAAAAATGTAATGGTAAATTAATATGTATATTTTTTAAACTCTGAAATTTGTTTGTTTTAAATGTTGTTATTTAATTTTTGTATGTTTTACTTTGTTAAATTTGTTTAATAAATTTTTATAAGAATTACTAGTGTATATGTATATGTCAAAAAATATTGACATATTAGGGCGGCAAAAATATTTTAGTCCATGGGCAGAAAAATGTTAAATCCGGCCCTGGCGCTTATAAATAAACCCCTTCATTTAAAAATATGCTTTTAATCAAATAATTCAAATGTACGTTTAAGCATTGTACTATGATATTTTAAAATGTTAAACATATTAAGTACTCAAAAGATATATTTTATTCAAGATGGCTTAGTTTTAATTTATAACTACCAAAATAAAGCAAGACCAGCAAGACTCTTGCAGCAAGGCCAAGACCAAGGCCAAGACCGGGTGGTGCAAGACCAAGACCAAGACCAAGACCTTCTTTTGGCTTGCAAGACCAAGACCAAGGCCGCCTGCAAGACCAAGACCAAGCCAAAGACTAGCCCGGTCTTGGTCTTGGTCTTGTTTTGCTCATCACTAGCATACATTACGTATACTATTTTTACTACCCTGTAACCACGAAACTGCCATCTAAAACCATAAGTCACTTATGTTTTTTTTTTAAATTACTTCTCCTTAAGATTATAGATGTGCAATAAGATATTGGGGTATCCATTTAAAAAAAAATCGTCGATGACATCATATCTGCTACATGACTTACCCTGTATATTTATATTTATATTTAATTTTAAAAAATGCGCAATTTAAAATTATTATTTCCGTGTCCAAGTAAATTTTGTTTTGCTTAAGCAAATAATGAATTGGTTCCAAACATTATGTACACAGTGTATATTTATTATGGTATTAATTTTACTATTTCTTTAGCCCAAATAGTACGTGAAATCCGAGACACTTATTTTTTGAAACCCACTCTTTATATTTACAATGTTTGTCATTTTTTATTTTAATAATTACTTTATAATAACTATAGCGATCAGTATAAAAAGCATTTTTTTTTCACATACTAATTGCTAAATTTTGCCACCATGATAGTCCGGGAGGCCACCGCAAAAAAAACAAGCCAATAAGAGATACGAATAAAATATATATTACTATGAACTATAGTCAATTTAAAGCCGAACTGCTGCCTCAGCTTAGCGGGTTTAAATTGTATTTTTTTACCTTAAAAAAAATTGTAAAAAATTTTTTTTTTGATATGACTCGAAAAATATTAATATAAGGTAAAAAAGGTATATGATAAAAATAAATGGTCTAATAAAACACATCAGTTTTTTTTTTAAGAAACTTTTTGTAGCCCTTTTAGTTTTTGAGATATTAACAATTTAAATTTTAAATATAAACGCAAATATCTCAAAAACTTAAAAAAGTACCTTAAATGTAAGAAACAAAAAATATGCCCTTTAGTAAGCTCTATAAAAGGCACAAAAAGTCCATGAGGCTGCGCTGCCTCCGGTATTTAAAAATTAAAAGACGGCCCCGGGGAAGAAGAAGATGGTCATAAAAAATTATACTATTTTTAATAAATTAAGTAATAAAGATGTAATTTTTAACATCTTTTTTCTGACCACTGTTAATATTTGATACAACCATTTTATTTCATACCAAAATTTCCCTATTCATACTTAATCAAAATTATATACTTGATCGACCTAAAGGTTTTGGGGGTTTATATTTTATTTAACAGAGTAAAAAAAAATTAAATAATGCTGTTAAGACATGGGGTATGTCAAAGTTTAATTGTCCCTAAATGCTTCAATGCATTTCAAATGCCATAAAAACTGCTACAGAGTTTGCAAGATTAATTTTAAAAAGTAATATAGCCATCGTGTAGATTAAGAAATTTTACATTTTTGTTGTCAGATATCCGCTATTATATTTACGTAATTGTTTGGCGTTCAAATGTGTTAGTTTTATTTGGTAGCTTTAAGGGAAATTTAAAGGTGTATGAAAGCCCAATGCTATGGCCCATTCGATCAAAAAAAGTCCAGCCCAGTATGAAAATTACTGTCAGAGAAACAAACAACAGAACAAAATTCCACGAAAAAATTTAATGTGTTCTTACTTACACACTGATAAATCAGTGTGTAGTTAGCAACACATTATACTTTTAGAGAGCCCGTAATGGTCTTAGGTTGTCTTAGGTTTTTGCGTGGGGAAAAAAACGGCGGGATGAAACTATATCCGCGCTGTATCGTCAACCGTTGTCGTCTCATCATTCGTCATTTTCGTTGTGGTTTGTGCCCTTTGCGCCGATTGTTTGCTTTTTTGTGATTTCCTATATTTTGTGGTTGCAGAAGTTTTTGGATTGATAAAAACCTCCTTATTTTAGTGATTAGTGTTTATTAAATTGTGACTATAATTTTGTGTTTATTGTTTGTTACTTATAACATCGTAACAAAATGATTAGAGGTTGTATGGTTTTGTCTTGCAAATCCAAGGGTAACATACCCGACATTTTTTACTTTAGGTAAGTATTTATTATATTTAAATTAGGTGCTTCTTATGAGACGTAACGTTAGGTAACGGAAAATAATAATATATCAATTATGAATAATAAAATAATGAGAATTTCATAGGAAATAGCAGGGGAAAAGTAAGGCAATCTTTTAAATATCTTTTGATGATTTCCACAATGTTTGTGTATTTCTGTGGATTATTAAAAAGAAATAAGGTTTACATTTATGTACTTTCTTTTATTTTTAAAAATTTAGTACATTCTTTAAAAAGATCAAAATTGTTAATTACTGGGCAGACCAGGCAAATTTTAATATATACAGGTCCCTCTAATTGAATGAAAGAAAGTACAATTTTATGCTAAAGTTCCTTTTTTCTTTTTCTGTATTTGTTTAAAAAAAAATTAGATTTTGGTTTCTTAAACTTACATTATCAACTATTTAAGCCGACATACTGTAGACACATAATATTTAACGGATACTGTTACAATCGATACCTAGGTACCAAAGGTTACTAAACATTTTTAACCACTGTTATTCTGTCTCATGAATGTTTGTTTTTGTGAAAAATCTATGCCTAAAGCTGTTATAAAAATTTTCACTTTTTAATGTACAACCAGAATCTTAGGATTAGATTTAACTCATTTCACTATATTGCCCTTCCTTTATCACAAAATTGGTGATAAGTACATGTAACTATCATACAATGTTTGAAATTTATTTTAAAAATTCTTATTTTTATTTATTTACAAAGACTTTTAGTTAAAATACAAAACTCACAAAAATATCGACCATTGTTAGGCTGTTGTTTCTTTCCATATTATATAAACCAAGACGTTATAATAATTTTAAATATTCTATAGTGGTATCGTTTAATAATCAACAATTTTGTGCAAAAATAAAAACAGTGAATGCTTGAATTTGACATTTGATGGTGTCAACTTAGATAGTAACAAAGAATTATGGAAGTCCGGCTCTGACCTACTATTCATTGGCAAACTCGCGGGGCCAACCCCCTATTCTACCCTGCACGCCTGACAATTTTGTTCTGTTATTATTGGGCTTCCATACACCTTTAAACTCCTGGTAGTCTCCAACACACCATAGTAGAAGTTTGTTTTTAACAAGCTTCAGAAACGCAATACTTATACAATATTTACGTTTAGTCAAATTTAATAGATTTTAACAACAGTTATGTATATAAGTCAATAACAAGAAGAAAATTACTAAATTTCACAAAATGAATAGTGTTTGGTATCCTGCTTTGACCCTAAAGGTAAAATTTTTGCCACTTTACTATTTTTGTACTGCTAAAGGATAAATTTTAAGGCCCTGTTTGATGGTTATTTTGTAAAACGTAAAAAGTATTTTTAGTAATATTTTTAAAATATGAGTTTATTTTCATTTATATGTTGAATAAAGAAAATTTTACATGAAAAAGGCATCCTTAAAAGTAAAATTAAAAATACCCCTTTACTTTTTAAGTAACTGCATAACAAATGTAAATAAATTCGTTTTACTTACGAGAAATTTCACAAGTTGTTTATCCAATAATTGGTGCTTAAACTTACCTAAAAAATAAGAAAAGTTTATTAAACTTTATAAAAATTAATAATTCTTAAAACATAGATAAAAAATAATATTTAAAAATTAGGCCAGAATAATAGTTTTGGTTTTGTATGAAATCTAAAAATTACTTGGTTTAAAATTTTAGCCGCCTTCTACTATCCTTGTCAAAAGATTAAAAATGCCCTTTTATATTAGCTTAAGCATAACATAAATCTTAAATTAGTCCTCGTTGTAGATACTACCTAACATGTTAATATTTTTCAGTGTGTACCAAAAGTTCCAAGATGTCCAATTATCTTACAAACTATTGGGACACACGTATGAAATTTAAAATTTAGAAGGAAAATAGCAGACTGCGTTCTCTGGAAATACCGGCGACGCGACGTTATCAGATATTCCACGTTTGAGAAATCAGTGTCAACTTTTTATTTTTAAGTGAATACACAATTTTTTATTATTTTTTCGAATTCTCCGCGTAATGTGCTGTTTATTGGTTACAACATACCAAAAGTCCAAAATCAGAAATTTTCCAAATAAATGGCTTTTCTCACAGCAGGTAAGATATTTCTTTAAAAAAAATAATTGTAGCACCTTGTTCGTTCTGGCTTCTCCTTTTAAAATGTGTTAGATGTAGGACACTTTTACTTGACCAATTTTTTTTATCTTTGTGACAGCTCACGAAGGATTTTTCATATACATATATTAGGTGTCGGTATGTCATGGCGCATTCCGGACGTTTCAAACCAGAATGGAAGTCTTCAAATGCTTAGTTGCTGTAGGGTGCGTTTATCGTTCTTCATTTTTCTTAATTAATCAAATGATCTTATGGTACAAATTTGGGATTCAGTTTCGAGGTGAGAAGGTCGCTTGATGCTGCAGTTGAGAGCTGCGTCTTTCTCTGTTTGATGTCGTAACTTTTTATTGACTGTTTATTGGTACGTTATAGTTCATCTGCACAATGTATACCTTTTATTTGCTCTAGCTGAAACTATAACTACTTAGTCTCCACACCTTTATGAATTTTGGTCAAATTAAACTTTGCATAGCGGTGTTCTTAACACGGTGACTTAGGGTTAATAGCCCCGAAAACGCTTGCCAGAAAAAATCACCCCTCAAAAGTCACTGGGGAATTGGGGACCTTGAGGGTGATTTTAGGGGGTTGGAGGCGTGTTTTCGGCTTTTGTGCCCTGAAAGACCTTGATCATCGTGTTAAGAATTATCACTATGCAAAGTTTGAAAGCAATTGGCCAAAATTCAGTTTCCATAAAAAATTGTGGAATCCTTTAAAGTGTGTTTATCTCGAGAACCGCTGTCTTGTAGAGACTTAAATAAAGTATACTTTTTTATGCAGATGGATTTATAGTAACTTATTCTTTAATAAACAGGTCAATATTCTAAGTTTAAAAGCTTACGATATCTAAAACAAGTGAGGTAGGCCGTAGCTGGCGCCCTCTACTAGCAACAACATCAAAATCGTGGGACGAATTTAAATTTCTCGCCTCAGAAAACCCCCAGATCCCAAATTTTGTACCGCTAGGGTCATTTGGTTAAAGAATAATTAAGAAAACGAAAGCAAAATTAAAACTTTAACACCCTGTATCTTAATAACCAAGCATTTTAGGGCCCACGTTTATATGAACTTTCGACTTAACATCGATCCAGGAATGCCCTCTTCAAATTATGACATACCAACACTCCCAATATATGCTGGACATATACGAGGTAGGTTTGAAAAGTCCCTGCAAAAATAAAAACTACTTACTTGTTTGGGGTAAACCTTTTTAAACTTTTAGGCTTATACACTTCGTCCAACGATGTTCCAGTTTGTTGATCTCTTCCAAATAATAGGATTTGTCCAAGTCTGCAAAATATCGATCAGTGTCTGCAATCACTTCCTCGTTTGAATAGAATCTTTGTCCCGCCAGCAATTTCCTCAAATTGGGGAACAAATAGTAGTCCGAGAGAGCCAAGTCTGAAGAATATGGTGGATGTGAAACGAGTTGGAATTCTATATCCATTAATTTTGCGACCACAACTGCTGAGGTGTGTGCTCGTGCGTTTTTGTGATGGAAAAGGACTTTCTTGTGGGCCAATCGTGGGCGTTTTTCTTCCAGCTCGGTTTTTAAACGGTCCAATAATGATGAATTATATGCACCTGTAATAGTTTAACCCTTTTCCAGATAGTCGATGAGAATTATCCCCTGCGAATACCAAAAGACAGTCGCCAAAACCCTTTTCCGGCCGAAGGAACGGTTTCCGCCTTTTTGGTGCAGTTTCCCCCCTTGGTAACCCATTGTTTAGATTTTTTTTGTCTCAGGAGTATAGTAATAAACCCATGTTTCATCTACAGTGAAAAACCCAAAATTTCCCGGGATTCTTCTGAAACAGCTGCAAACCATCCTTGCAACCTTCACACGATTCCTTTTTTTTGTCAAGCGTGAGCAATCGTGGACCCATCTTGCGGATAGTTTTTATGTCCAAATGTTTAAAAAAACCCACAGTACTAGCAATCTCACGTCCCTTTAACTCTTCTGTCATTCAAATTATATTTGATCAATGATTTCGGGAGTCGTGACTTCCACAGGCCGTCCAGAACTTTTAAGGGGCCTCTTATGCTCATTAATACTTTGAAACCATTTATAAACTGTTCTAATCGAAGGTGCAAGTCACCATAATGTTATCAATCTTCTTTAGTCTCCTGAGGCGTTTTACCTTTTTAAAAGTAATGTTTAATCACCACACGAAATTACGCCCGTTTCTTGAAAACCCCCGACGCCTTGATCCACACAAATTTCCAAAACAAAGAAATAGCCAATATGGCTGACACTTGGTGTGCGTTATTCAAAAATGTTCAATTTAAACAGGGTCTCGATACGCCCCGGGTGGGCCTTCCCCGGATTTTTTTGCAGGGACTTTTCCCCCCCGCCATATATGCCCCTTGTACCAGAGTAACGGATCCGGGTTTTCCGATGTTTAACCCATTTTTTCCCATTTCCGTCAACGCTGCCCAAGCACTAAAACTGCAAATATTGCATTTCACAGCACCTTTTAGACAACGCGGAAGTGCCACCACGGACGTAATTTAAATAGCTACCACCTAATACGTCTCCCCGGTGGAGAATCGAACCCGGATCGCTGGCACGGCGAGCCGAGACTCTGACCACTACGCTACCGGAGAGACAAATACTATAGTAATCGCTAAAAAAACTTAAAGGGTTGGTAGGGGGCCGCTACCCTTTAGCCAGACCTTAACTTTTATGTTTAGGATTTCTTCCAGGACAATTACACAATTTTTCAAAGTGCTTCAAGAACCTACTCAAAATTGTTCGCCAAAATCTCTTACTATGAAACGTCTTATTCCACTATACAAATGCTCATGAGGCAGTTAAAAAAAACAGATACTAAAATATGTCCAAATGCATAGTGTATTTGCTTTTTATAAATCGATTCTTTTATCGTCTTGAAGTTGAAATTAACTGATGTTAGATTGTAAAAGGAGTCTCGTCTTGGTAAAGTTTTCTTTGCTCTAATTTTATTCTCTAGAGTCACTTTGAAATTTTAGGAACAAAAATCTACCATCGTCAGAAAAATAGAAACTGAAACTGGAACTTTAAAATTCGCAAAGAAATTTGACATCCAATAAATATTTTTCCTATGCTGTTAATATAACCTTATATTTGGACCCTGGTAATAATGTAAGAGATTTAAATTTTGTCGCTGGTTTTTAAATAAATCTAACGAGGTTGCAGTATTCTTTCTTAACCGACATAACAACAGAGTCGATTGGGGTAAATGTACACAAAAATGGGACACCTGTACAATATTTTTACGTCAGTGCTCCTATCAAAGGTTTATTTTAAAACTTAAACAAACCTACATATTTAAATAGCTTGAGCGACAGAGGCTAGCGGAGCTAAGTTTCAATATTACTTCTCGGATGAGAGAGATACCAAGCAGAACTAATTGGATTTACTCACGGATAAATACTATTGATTTTTAATTAATAGATAAATATCAAATTAATCAATATTTGTTTATTTAAGAAGCAATAAAAAATGGAAAAATATAGGCAACTTCAACTTTTTTAAATGAAACACCCTGTATATTACGCGCTACAACGAAAGATCTTTTTTTTCTGATTTCAAATATATCTACATGATGATATTTGGATGAACCATTTTTGAGATATTTTAGGTTAAATTATTAATAAATTACAAAAAAGTTTTATATTAGTATCAAGAAAGCCATGGAAACAATAAAATTCTTATGTTGCTGAATTTGGTTAGGGTTTTCTCTTGACCAATATTGTTTATTTTTGTGATTAAACATTTCTGCTAAAGTGAAGGAAGACTTGTCGGTGAATAGAATTATATTTAAAAACTTTGGATCCTGCTGCATAAGCCTAGCTATTTGCAATGCATACTTAGGTCGGTCCTGGATGTTTTGTTAGAATATTCTGAACGGAAAAATTTATTAGATAAAATTTGTAAAATTTTAAAATTTAAATAATTTTATAATCTGTTTATTAAGTTCAGATGCCGCATCCGAGATTGATATTTCAGGATTTTCTAAAATATTAAAAGTAGTTAGTGCTAGTCCAATAAAAAAGTATAATAATTATCCTGAAATAGTGATATCGAAATTTTGTTTTCATTTCGTGCTGCAGATCCTTTTTTCATTTTAAGCTTTTTCGTTCATAATCTTTTTACTATGTATTTATAGTATCTATGATGGTAAGCGTTGTTAAGGATAAATAAGTAATATTCCCTTTGCACTGTCGTCACATTATTATTGTTACCATAAAAAAGACGCATAATAGCCATTTTTTGTTCTTTTGAATAGCCCATCGACAAAAAAAGCAATACAAACTACTTTTAATAGTTAAAATAATAAATTTTAACTTATTACAATATCAATACGTCAAATTTATAATTTTTTATTGTTTTTATAGCTTTCTTGATACTAATATGATTTTTTTTTCAATTTATTTATATTTTAAGCTTAAATATCTTAAAAATGGTCCAAATATTATTAATGTATATATATTTGAAATCTGCAAAAAAAGATCTTTTATTGTAGCGCATAATATACAGGGTGTTCCACTTAAAAAAGTTGGAGTTGCCTATTTTTTCCATTTTTTTATTGCAATATTTTTTACTGATATATAATTACTGAATTTTTAAAGATAATATGAAAAAAAACCTACAATTTTTATATTAAACATTTTTTTCTGTCTTCAAAAATAAAGGCTCCAGAAGCCACGTAAATATAATCTGTACGTCAGATTTGACAAAGCCTTATAACAAATTGTTTGCTGGTGGCTGGTGTCTGTTTGGTTTTACCTGAACCGAAAATTTGGTAATTTTGCAATTACATTTAATTAAATAATTCAAATTCGCTTATTAAAATTTTTTGAAACGTGACACAAGGGTTTGTCAGATTGGTCCCTTTAAAAAGTTATCCTACGTTTTTTCTGTAAAATGTACAGGGGAGCCAATAATTAACCCCCTTAAAATTTACATAGGATTTCCTATGTTCCACTTGGCGACGCACCACCCGGTATATGACTTAATAATTTTTTGATTATTTTTATTGTGTCAGAGTCAACATGCCAATAAGGTGTACTCAATTTTTTAAGTTCTACAAGACATAAAGCAAATACTAATATGCCACAGTCGCCTTATGACTACTCAGAAATTGAAAATGACTTATACATCTTATAGTGGGCTGCCAAAATTTTAAAATAAGTTTAAATTATAATTTTAGTTAAAACAATTACTTATTTTCTATAGATTTTTACATAACAAAAATCATATTATATGGAAGCGTAATTCTAGCAAATCTGGCAACGGTGCTTGACTTATACACACTAAAATACGCACATGCATTTGAAACAATACTTTTATATAAAATTTATATTTAATGTTTGCGTGTCACTATTGCCTTAATAAAGGGTCAAAAGGTATTGTTTTTTAATTTAGTGAGTTGGTTATCAGTTATTGGGAATATTTAAATCTTTTTATTTGTCTTAAAAAAATTATATTAAATATGTAATACCCAAACAGACCGTCACTTTAAGCAATAATAGGTAGGTTTATAGTTAAATTTCCTGTAGAAACTTTTCAATACATTAATTAGTACTTTTTTGGAAAGTCTTTCTGAGCACTTATTCACAAAGATTAGGTGTCACAAAGTAATTTGTTATTGCCACATCAAGGATTAAATATAATTTGACTGTTCTTTAATCCCAAGAAAGTTCTTTTGGCATTTATAAAAATTATAAAGTCGGTGGTTTAACACATCTTATAAAATGTGGAATGGTATTTTCATATCATCCTAAAATTTAAGAACATTGCAAGTTAAAATTATCACAAAATTGTCTAGGTAGGTAGGTTTAAAGTGAGTGGATTTTTTACCCCCTCCACTGCGACCGCTCGGTCTATTGTGGCTCACACCCTTTTATATTTCTCCCAATAGGATCGGACTTCTAATAAATCCGATACCAGATTGGGAGGGAGTTCTTACATCTCCTCTTACTCGTGTCGCTACCGGACATGAGCACAATGTGTTCTGATGTGTTCTGGTGTCCCTGTCTTCTGGAAAGTATGACGAGCAGACGATTAGATCCATCATGCCCTCCTCTCTCGGTCTAGTGACGTGGGTAGCTACCAGGTCCTTGTTACAGGAACCAGATGTTCTTTCTAAGGCCGCATCTCCGGCCTTATCCTATGAAAACGGTCCTATCCGCTTTCTGTTTAAACCCAGGGAACCCTTTTTCCTATAAAGGCGGTTCTGTTCACCTTCTGTTTGGATTCAGGGATCCCTTCCTAAGTACCTGTTTGTTTGGGATGCATTAGCCCTTCCCCGTGAAACAGGCGCCGGTGACTTCAGGGGCACCTTACGAAACGGATTCACCCGTTTGAGTCTGCGCACCTTTGTCTGCTTGTGACCTTGAGTGGCACCTCTCGAAACGGATTTATCCGTTTCGGTCAGCGCTCCTTTGTCACTTTTTTCCTATGAAAGCGGTTGTCCGCTTTCTGTTTGGAGCTAGGGAAGTAATAGTCCACCACGGCAGAGCCCCGCATTACCGCAGTAAGGCTAGATACTCTGAGAGGTCGCCCTGTATCTCAGAGGCACCGTTGGGGACATCTATTTAAGGCACAGGATGTCATTCACTCATCAGCACGGTATACTAACACCTTGAGTTTAAGCCTTGCGTTCATCTTAGCTTCGGATCCCGTTCCATACGGTGGCAACAAGAGTTGCCGATAACCAGCAACTCTAGCGCATGTTCCAAAAGATCCTACTGGGCCCAACCACAACGACGATGTGTGAACACAGCGGTTGGGACAAAATTGTTTAAATCTATTCTAAATAACGCGTTTTTTTTATAAGACTTTTTAGTACATGGACCACCGATTGGAACCACACTGTGTAGGTTGCTATATTTTAATACTACTGCTAATACGCATATCGTTTTTTCTATGTAAAATATTTAAAAACATATTAAAAATAAAACAATAAAAGCAGTTTTACAATAAATAAAAATATT
Source organism: Listronotus oregonensis (assembly GCA_019359885.1). Classification (NCBI taxonomy): domain Eukaryota; kingdom Metazoa; phylum Arthropoda; class Insecta; order Coleoptera; family Curculionidae; genus Listronotus; species Listronotus oregonensis. The sequence goes on along the minus strand of JAHBCN010004878.1, from coordinate 19,651 downwards.
ATTGGACAATAAAAAAAGTTTATTAATATTTTTTAATTTTTATTTTCACTTGTTAATATACTTCCTATTGTTATTTGATATAATATTTCAAAACAAGCAGTGCAAGTTATTTTCAAAAACACGTGAATCGACGAAATTAAAATGTTTACCCTTTCTGAATTTCAAATAATTAATAAAAATGACTCGACATCGTCATGCATTAAACAGAATACAAAAAATATAAATGTGCCTATTAATTAATTTAGCAACTGGTATTTACAAAAGGAAATAGACATAAATATTAAAATAAAATAAAATGTTCGAAAATTTTTATATAAGTAACAATTTTTATACTATAAATTTATATATATATATATATATATATATATATATATATATATATATATATATATATATATATATATATATATATATATATATATAATATATAATATATATTATATATATATATATATATATATATATATATATATATATATATATATATATATATATATATATATATATATATATATATATATATATATATAAATGTGTGATTTGTATGTCCATCGTTTTCCACCACTAATAATTATGGTGGTAGGTAGCCCTAGATCTGTACTTGCAAGTAAGGGAGTTTGGTGCCCGCTCCAAACTAAGAACCAGGAACCAGACTAAGAAGGATGCAAACCCCAATCCAGTGGCATTATGCGACCCGTACCGAAGGATAAATGGCATCGGGGTCAAAAGGTGTCGTGAACGGAGCCTCTGGGATACAGGGCGACCTCCCAGAGTAAATAGCCTTACGCACTTTTCCCCATTACTCGTGGGATCTTTATGGAAGACCAAATTAAAAATAATAAAAACACAAGGAGGGAGCAAAGGAGGGATTCAGAGTCCTCCTCTAGCGGAACTCCAACAAACATCTCTATCGTGGGGGTCGTGACGGACTACGACAGAATTGTCGGGGGGTCGTGACGAACCACGATAGCGAAACATGGATGGGCACCCAAGGGACCACAAGAAATTTAGATACGGGGGCAAAAAACATGGACCCCAAATTCAAACAAAAGAAACTCTCCGGGGCGCAAAAAGAAAACTGACGAAGAAGAGAAAAGAACCGAGGGAACATGGACCTCCGAAAAACAGTACAAAAAGGGAAAAGATGGCGCGAAGAGACCTCGGGACGAGTCGAAGACTCCCCCACAAATCTCCAAGAAACCCAGGAAGGCACCCAGACCTGGACCTTACAGTGAGATTGCTTCGGGACTCAGGATGGCAGTCATTGACAAGCGCCATCCCGACGTCACCATGGATCAGAGGCAGGCGGATCTGATCCAAGAAAAACTGGTGGACAGGATGGACAACACTCCCAGTGGAAGTGGCAACCCCATCCAATTCACCAGAAGTACCTTTAGTGAAAGAGTCCTATGGATGACCTGCCACAACGAGGTAACCAAAACTTGGCTTAAAATCACAGTGCCAACCCTAAAAAGACTCTGGAAGGGGGCGAAATTGACAGTTGTCGAATCCAAAGATCTCCCAAAAAGGCCAAAAGTCCTTTTTATTATTCAGGGCAAGAGGAACCAGAAGAGGCAGTAAGAGCACGCCTGGGGAGACAAAACCCGGGGATCAAAGTGGGAGGATGGCTTCTTCTGAGTAAGAAAGTAGAAAAGGAGGGAGTAATCTGGGCCTTTTCCATTGACGAGGCTTCACACATTCTACAAGCTCGGAATAGTCACATTCCGCTCCATAGGCCGCTCAGATGCCAGGGCGGAAAATAAGGGTGCTGCAAGTCAACCTGCAGCATAGCAAGGCAGCAACAGCAGTCCTTGCTAACGCTATGAGAAACTTTGACGTGGTCCTCATACAAGAACCCTGGGTCTACGGAGGAAAGGTAAGAGGTTTAGGGGACGTGGGTGGACAACCCTTATACAGTAGAACATCCGACGTCCCCAGAACATGCATAATAGTCAAAAAAGATATTAAAATACTACCACTAACTGATTTCTGGTTCAGAGACCTGGTAGCTGTTTAAATTAGGTCAGGGGATGGGGCCATGCCAAAGGAATTAATCTTCGGATCTACCCTATGACGACCCTGACCTACCACCAACCAAGGAGATGGAAGACCTGGTGAGAAACTGTAAAGGAAATGGATCGCAGCTAATCCTAGGATGCAATGCAAATGCACACCACATCTCCTGGGGAAGCACAGACACAAACCTAATAGGTGGGTCTTTATTACAATTTATTATGGCAAACAATTTGGACATATTAAATGTAGGCAATAAACCAACTTTTGTAAATAGTAGACGAAAAGAGGTAAACTAGCTACAACTTACGTTGGAAGCAATGTTATCAACTGGCATGTATCGGAGGAGGTAAGTTGCTCAGATCACAGACACATAAACTTCACGACAGGAGAACATGAACCTATAGAAGAAACATATCGCAACCCTCGAAAACGGACTGGGAAGCCTTTAAGGCAGACCTGGAATCTACACTGACAATGAGAGGAATAAAGCGAAAAATAAACAATACACACGACCTGGAAATAATGACGGATCAAATACAGGACGCCATTATTTCTGTGTACAATGAGAGCCCGTTGGTGATAAGACAGTACTCGAGAAATGTGCCCTAGTGGAACAAGGAACTCACCAAACTGAAAAAGGGCAGTGAGAGAATACAGCAGGGCAACATCGGATAGGGAATTATACAAGAAGGCCCTTACCGAATATAACAAAGCATTGAGGAAAGCTAAGAGAGATTCATGGAGAAGGCACTGTGAGGAAATCGAAGGAACTCATGAGGCAGCCAGACTCCATAAGATTCTTTTAAAAGAACCTTAATCACAAATATTTACTTTAAAAAAACCCACAGGGAATCACACAAGAACGGCAAATGGGACCATGAGAGAACTAACTCAGGGTACACTTTTCGGGATGCAAAATAACCAACATGTCACTGAATGACTGCAAAAGTTCAGACCTAGGAAACCCAGGATACTGCTCCAGAGAGGACTGGCAGGTAGCAAAATCAGTGATAAACGTAGAAAAAATTAAATGGGCGATAAACTCAGAAAGGACCAGAGCTTTTACTACATAGACTGTGTCTACTTTTAAGAGGCAGCCTAGCTCTACTCTTTTGATTTAGAATATGTATTACGTTAGATGGTACATTATGTATAAATATCGAGAAAGAAAACACAAATCTGTAGGTGTGTTAATTTTTGGACAGGGATTAATTTTATTTTCTTTTGTTACTTTGTTTTAAAACCTTAAAACATTTTTGCAACATTGTGGAACATTTCTACAAAAAGAATGAATGAAAAGTGCAATTTATATTTTCGGATAAAATGTAATATTAAAACCGTATTTTAAATTTCTTAAAACAGAGTAAAAACTTAAAAATACATTTTTAATCCACTAATATTTTAGAGCTTATGTAGTGTTAAAAACTTGTTTTAACTCTTAAATAATTGTTTTAACTTGTTAATAATATATTTAGTTCTGGTTAGTAAATTTGCATATGTATAAAGTATAGTTTAAAGAAATACTGTTTAAATATTCTGCAATAAGCCATAGAGTTCGTGAACATGCAACTAAATATTTAGATTACATAGGGCTACGAAAGATACATAAACAAAACCCTTACGAGATCAAAGCTTACAAAAATCATACTGTAAAAACCAAATGACAACATAGAACCTATTAAGGTTTAAAAGTTATTTGGATAAAACTTATTTTTTTTTAAACCAGGAGATGTCGTTTCTATTAGGATATATTAGGTTTAATACCAAAAATGTTACAATAAGTAAATTCAAATTAAATAAAAATATTTTTTGTTAAAATATAAAAAATAAAAATAAATTGGTTAAATTCCAAAAATGATACTATCAGGTTTAACACAGGGTACACGTCCCAACCTCTGTGTTCACACATCGTCGTTGTGGTTGGGCCCAGTAGGATCTTTTGGAACATGCGCTAGAGTTGCTGGTTATCGGCAACTCTTGTTGCCACCGTATGGAACGGGATCCGAAGCTAAGATGAACACAAGGCTTAAACTCAAGGTGTTAGTATACCGTGCTGATGAGTGAATGACATCCTGTGCCTTAAACAGATGTCCCCAACGGTGCCTCTGAGATACAGGGCGACCTCTCAGAGTATCTAGCCTTACTGCGGTAATGCGGGGCTCTGCCGTGGTGGACTATTACTTGTAATAAATTGGTTAAATTCCAAAAATGATACTATCAGGTTTAACACAGGGTACACGTCCCAACCTCTGTGTTCACACATCGTCGTTGTGGTTGGGCCCAGAGACTGGAACATGCGCTAGAGTAACTGGTTATCGGCAACTCTTGTTGCCACCGTATGGACCGGGATCCGAAGCTAAGATGAACACAAGGCTTAACTCAAGATGTTAGCATATCGTGCTGATGAGTGTATGACATCCTGTGCCTTAAACAGGTGTGTCCAACGGTGCCTCTCAGAGTATCTAGTCTTACTGCGGAAATGCGGGGCTCTGCCGTGGTGGACTATTACTTCCCTAGCTCCAAATTGAAAGCGGACAGAACCCTTTATAGGAAAAAAGTGACAAAGGTGCGCTGAACGAAACGGATAAATCCGTTTCGAGAGGTGCCACTCAAGGTCACAAGGAGATAAAGGTGCGCCGACCGAAACGGGTGAATCCGTTTCGTAAGGTGCCCCCGAAGTCACCGGAGCCTGTTTCACGGGGAAGGGCTAATCCATCCCGAACAAACAGGTGCTTAGGAAGGGTTCCGTTAATCCAAACAGAAGGCGTACAGAACCGCGTTTATAAGAAAAAGGGTTCCCTGGCTTTAAACAGGAAGCGGATAGGACTGTTTTCATAGGATAAGGCCGGAGATGAGGCCTTAGAAAGAACATCTGGTTCCTGTAACAAGGACCTGGTAGCTACCCACGTCACTAGACCGGAGAGGAGGGCATGATGGATCTAATCGTCTGCTCGTCATACTCTCCAGGAGACAGGGACACCAGGACACATCAGAACACATTGTGCTCGTGTCCGGTAGCGACACGAGTAAGAGGAGATCTAAGAACTCTCTCCCAATCTGGTATCGGATTCATTAGAAGTCCGATCCTGTTGGGAGAAATATAAAAAGGTGTAAGCCACAGACCGAGCGGTCGCAGTGGAGGGCGTAAAAAGTCCACTCACTTTAAACATACCTATCTACCTACCAGGGTACACGTGATACAACTTACCGCAAGCAGACTCAAATACTGGTAAAAGCTTATATTATATTAAAATACAGAAAATATTAATTTTTATTCTTAAGCAATATGCGACCTGTAATAAGCAATATCCTAACGAATCTATGGTGCAAAACGTGGCTCATAATTCTTTGTCTGGTAAGATTATACCGTTAGTATTTTAAAATTAATATTTATTCCTAAAAAGCAAGTAGAAAAACCTTATTAAGAAATAAAAGTTTAAAATAAATATTAGAATGCGAATTGGACAGAATTTCGATGTTTGAAGCCCATTATAAAAGAACATAAAAAATGTATTAATCATAATACAGGGTGTAAAAAGTATCATGCTCACGATTTAAATGGGCAATAGTAGAGCCCAAAACAAGTCAAAAAGTTTATATGACATATGTGTCTAAACTTGACAGATTTTTGTCTAAACGATGTCAAAGTTAGAACTTAAGAAGCAATTTCTAAAAATCTTAAGAATTGGAAACTTTTGTCTTAATCACTTATTAGTAGATTTAGTAAAAAAAGGCTAAGTTTTAAATGTTTCAATCTGCAAATAAAAAAATATATAAATAATTTTTCCCTTAGTTAAAAAGTTAAAAAACAATTGGCAACAGAGCATCCTGGTGCCCGAAGTAAAGTAAGTTGTAATATTGCTCACCGGCCGACAGCGATATTTTTGTTTGTTTTTAAATCGGGAAAATATGCCGATATATTTTAAATTAACCACAAGCGTAGTGCAAATGTACCAAAGATTTTTAAAAACGGAATGTGTCCAACCAAGAAATCTTATTCTTTAAGCAAAATAAAAAAGTGCTGTTTTAAAACATAATAATTTGTGTTCTTAAAATGGATATTTAGTCCTTTCTTTTGGCAAGTACAACTATTTTTTAATAACAAATGAAAACCAAACAATAATTATTTGTTGTTTTTTACTTAAATTTAGTTTCAAATTAAATTTCAAAATAAATTGCAAGAAGTAATTTTTATTATTTGTATGTAAATGAACATCTCCTTAAAAAAGCAAATATAAAAACCATCGCAAAAAATCTTCGACGGTCGACTCTCATTCGATGCCAACTTTTTTAAACTTTAAAAGGTCATATTTCGAAAACGATTAACTTTTGACCCATATGTTCTTGACCTTTTCGACTTGTTTTGAGCTCCACTATCGCCCATTTAAATGGTGAGCATCATACTTTTTACACCCTGTATAATTCTAAAGTTATTTATTTAAAATGTCAATTTTCTTTTTTTTTTTTGTTGTTAAAACATTGCTTAAAAGAAGACAATATATTGTTTGAAAAAATGAGATTTGTTCTTGACTGTAGGTGTTAACTTTGGTTAGACAAAAAAATATGTATATGTATAAATAAAAGTACTTATTGCGTTAACAATAAATACTTTCTTTTTTATTCAAAGCAGTTTTAAGTAAACACATTTTGTTATATTAAGAGAGTAGCTTTATAGTTTAAATTTTGTATTATTTCTTTTTCGTAAAGATTAAATTAGGCAACATTGATATATTGGAATACCAAGCTTTGCTACTTAAAAAGGCATACTGTCAGTGCGGCCGTCGTTGCGCCCGTCAGTACGCTATTGCCACTGTAAAATCAGTGTTGCCAAATATCCATATCGGTAAAGTAATTGTACTAAACCGTTTATATTATTCTCAAACAATTTAAATGTAAATAAAACCAACTGTGTCCTTATACGTGTTTGGACCACTATTCTTTTCCCTTAAGTTGTACATATGTCACTGTCACGTAAAAGCAATACTACTTATCTGTTATTAAATAAGTAAGCTGTTTTATTTACGATATGGAATTTTTTTACAAAAACCTAATACATATTTGGTATGGGTTTTCTAATCTAATGTCAATATTGAAGTAGCAATTTTTGGGCCCATTTTAAGAAGAAAACTTTATATGAATAAATTTATTTTCAAAAATAAATCATTTATTATTAATATCTGTAATACAATCTTAGATTTTTTAATGAAATTTGGCATATATGTACTATGTATCAAGAGGAAATTTTAAATGACCATGTTTTTTTTATTTCCACCAGTGGCGTTCGTACGGTATTTGACCTGCCTATTTTGGCAGACATTGATGGTACGCCACAGATTTCTCTTAAAATAAAAATTATTTTTAAAATCCCTAACCATTTCTAAGCAAAGTTAAACACTTGATTTTTTTTAATCAGATGCACAGTTTTCGCTTAAAAAAATAAAAACCGGTTCTATGCATAATCATACCGATATTCTTATGATCATGCAGAGAAACGGTTTTTATTGTTTTAAGCGAAAACCGTGCATAGTGATCGACTTGTGATTAACTTTGCTTAAAAATAATTGGGGATTTCAAAAATAATTTTTATTTTAAAGGCAATCAGTGACGTACCATCAATGTTTTTTTTTTTTAATTTTACCACCCTGTATCTCAAAAGATAAGATGTTTAAAACATACGTTCACATAAAGTTTTCTTCTTAATCCCTTAAATATTGACATTCAATTAGAAAACACTATGTATATTGTTAATACCAGTACCTTTGTTATTTTAGTTTTAGTACCGTTTTTAAAATAATAAATGCAAACTAATAAAATAAATATATTTAAAATTTATCAATTTATTTTTGACTGCTAAGTACTTATACTTTATTATTATAAATATTTATATGTTTACAATAAATAAATTTAATAATGGAAACTGTTCACAACAAATATTTAACATCATTATTAAAACTGGTATGATTTATAAACAAAAACATCAAAAATATCCAAATTAAATAATTTATTAAACAGAAATTTCATATATGATTAAAAACAATGTGAATATATATTTATAGTGGCTATGAAAAACATTTCGTTAATTTACTACACATTTATTTTATTGGCAAAATTTTTAAAAATTATAACTAGTTATTAAAGTTGAAATGCAGAGAAAACTGCGTAATAGTTATATACACGTTATTTTAAAATGCTAAAAAAGCTTATTTAAAGTGTTTTTTTAATCCTTTGTAAGTTTACGAAGTCTAAGGTTTAAATACTAACGTACTGTGGCTGTCTTAAGTGTGGTAAAAGGGAGTTTGTTCACACGGGACTTAAATATTTGGAGACTAAGAGGAAAAGAGAAAACCTCTGTGGGTAGCAGGTTTCATAGTCTGGACACTCTAGGGATGAAGAAACGAAAAAAGTAGAAAGTTCGCGGCCTCTTCAGTTAAACTGTAAAAGAATGCCTAAAAGTTGCACTATGTGTTAGGTTAGGTTTAAAGTGAGTGGACTTTTTACGCCCTCCACTGCGACCGCTCGATCTATTGTGGCTCACACCCTTTTATATTTCTCCCAATAGGATCAGACTTCTAATGAATCCGATACCAGATTGGGAGAGAGTCCTTACATCTCCTCTTACTCGTGTCGCTACCGGACACGAGCACAATATGTGCTCTGATGTGTTCTGGTGTCCCTGTCTCCTAGAGAGTATGACGAGCAGACGATCAGATCCGTCATGCCCTCCTCTCTCGGTCTAGTGACGTGAGTAGCTACCAGGTTCTTGTTACCAGATGTTTCTTCTGAGGCCGCATCTCCGGCCTTACCCTATGAAAACGGTCCTATACACTTTCTGTTTAAAGCCAGGGAATCCTTTTCCCTATAAAGGCGGTTCCGTCCGCCTTCTGTTTGGATTCAGGGATCCCTTCCTAAACACCTGTTTGTTCGGGATGGATTAGCCCTTCCCCGTGATTTGGGATACATACAGAGTATACAGATTGGAAGAAGAGAAATACTTTCTGGCTCGAAAGAGGAATCCAAGCTTCTTTAAAGCTGCTGAGGCTATGGATGTAATGTGTTTGTGCCAGTTGAGGTTATTTTCAAAAGTAACGCTGACAAGATTAAATGACTCTTTGTTCAACACGAGCCTAGAGATGGATTGTATACAAACAGATATTCAGTCAAAAATCAACCCGTATTGGTGTAACTGGGTTAGTACCAAGTTCGTGAGTATTATAGTTGTGCGACCAGCTGCTCCGGCCACTTAGAGGAGTTGGGTCAACAGAAATCAATATTACACCTAAAAAATGTTAACCACTTCTTAAGGTGCGGTAACCAAAGCTTCCAAGAAGTGCTACAAGAAAGTTAGCACTTCTACGTCGCCATCGGATGACTTCTTGATATATCGGTGTCGCCGGTACTAAACTCTGGTCGTGCAAAAAGAAATGGTGCCACCTCCTCTTTAAGAGTTAAAAAAATTTAAAACCCAACTTGAACACATGCCACCTACTACCACTGCCGCCACCGTAGGGGCCCTGTCTGCCACTTGTGTTGCCGACTTAGCGAATGAGCCAGGCTGGCTCAAAGATATCAGTTATGCCTGACGTCGCGCGGTTTTGGTAGCAGCAGTTAGTTAAAGAAAGTGCTTGAAGTGTGAGGTCGTGTTGCGGAAACGGAAAGCCGAGGTTGCTAAATATGGGCAGGACCTTATGGAGTTAAAAAGCTCTATATTTGGGAGGACACTTAATTACTTTTAGTTCTTTTATTTTAAGTTTCAGATTTTAAGATTGTAAATTTTAGATTTTACTTTATGTATAGTAAAGTACTACAACTTCAAAAAGTATGGTCTTTAATATAAAGCAAGGAGCTTAATAATAAATATCCTAATATATATTCTTTGAATAATTTTACTAGACAAAATTATTTGTTACAATATTATTTAGAATATTATTTTAAAAAAAATCGTGTATAATTTTATTAATGCATTTACTTTACTGTCCTTCAGAAACTAACCCTTACTTGTTTAAAATTTTAAGATGCCGTATAAGATTTAATGACTTCTGGCTGATAGCTACCATTAATAATTTTTATTAGCATCACCTTTAAATTCATTAATTACATTATCATTACCAACGATATTTTACAAACCAAAGGGTAGAGAATTAGAAACACTGCACGAAAAATATATAAAAGGTATATCTGTGAAACCATCATTACAGGTTAATAAAACCCTTTAAAAATGGGAAGGTGTCATTATATTATAATAAGGGATATCCAATAAGTAAATGTGATGATAAAGATGAACATTAGGCCAAGAAAACAATTGCAAAAAAACCACATACAAGTTATAACTTTGAAAAGAGGCTCAGAAAAACGAAACGGCAAAAGTATACAAACATGTTAAAACCTTTATTGACAGAAAGTAAGTTAAGTAGTATATACGACGACTAAAAAAGAATACAAGTGTCAAATTTCATCTACCATTAACTAAACGTCTATATTTCAAAAAGTCTTAATGTCCATTGAAATAATCCCACAGAATTGGTAAAACGATTACGTTTGTTGGTTAGTTCCAAAATGGCAGGTCATACTGGACCTGACTATGTAAGTACTTCAATTATAAAGGAGCTTTGTGAAGAGGAAATTATTTATTAGATTATGTGACTACTTTTTTGCGTAGGTGAAGAAACATTGCCAATAAGAATAATATGGAGCGTCACACTAGCCCACTTTGAATTTCAAAAATTTATTTTTTCGCTCCACCCTAATATATATATATATATATATATATATATATATATATATATATATATATATATATATATATATATATATATATATATATATATATATATATATATATATATATATATATATATATATATATATATATATATATATATATATATATTTTAAATTTTCTTAAACCATTTGTTTATAACAAGTTCTCTGTTTCTTGGGTATAGTTTTTTGTCATTTGTTATTTAAGGAAACACATTACTTTGACGTTTCGCCCATTATATTGGGCTTTAAAAAAAAAAAACATTTATTTTTGGTTATCAACCTAAAAACAGAACAAAGTTAACCATAGATTTTACATATACATAATAGAAAAACAAACAACAAAAACATACACGACTTACAATGGCACTACGATGATTTAATATACATTTAAAAACATTGTTTTAATAATTTTTAATCTTTAAAAATACGCACCTCGAAGAATCTCTTGATAGCAGACTTAATGGGCACAAATATACGAAAAGCGCTTCTACAGCTCTACACAAACATGAAGCAAATTTGAAACATGAATTCGATTTCAAAAACACTGCAATTCTTACCCAAGAAAATCATCACCAGAAACTTTGAATTAAGGAAATGATTCATATAAAAAAAGAACCACAGGTTCTCAATGACAAACAAGATATCAGCAACCTCAGCCACATATATCATAATCTAATATGTTAACCATCCTAACCCCTAATTTTTAAACCAACCTGTATATAAATTTTGTAAATTACTTTTATAAATTAAATCTAAATAAAAAAAAAATAACAAATAAAATCAACATTACTTTTCTTATAAATCTAAAATTCCTAATAACAAAAAATAAAATATAAACATTTTTTAACATATTCTAAGTTATTTGTACCAATACAATTTAAATAGTCCGATTACCAAGATGTTTTTCGAGGTGGTATTTTTAAAGATTAAAATTATTAAAACAATGTTTTTAAATGTATATTAAATCATCGTAGTGCCATTGTAAGTCGTGTATGTTTTTGTTGTTTGTTTTTCTTTATGTATATGTAAAATCTATGGTTAACTTTGTTCTGTTTTTAGGTTGATAACCAAAATAAATGTTTTTTTGAAAAGCCCAATATAATGGGCGAAACGTCAAAGCAATGTGTTTCCTTAAATAACAAATGACAAAAAACCTATACCCAAGAAACAAGAAACTTGTTATATATATATATATATATATATATATATATATATATATATATATATATATATATATATATATATATATATATATATATATATATATATATATATATATATATATATATATATATATATATATATATTTTATAAAACCTGACATAGGCTATTTCTTTTATTTGAACAGTTAGAGCATTAGTTCCAAAAGCAAAGTTCCTTGAAATAACCCAATTAAAAAATTCACAAAAAAATAGTTTAACAGCTTTGCCATTTTTTTGCAGGGATTTCAAAAAGATATTTTTCATTACCCTTTAATAGAGTTCCAAGTTCTCTTTAAAAAACTTTACATACCATTTTTTTGTTGGAGTAGCCCCTTTTGAATAAACAGGCAAAAATAATTTGGTTTTTTGCCTATTTATTAAATGATGAAAATTGAGAGAAAAATAAAACAACCTAAGTAGTGGCAAAAAACACAAAATTTAACTAACCTAATAACACTTCCTCAGTAAATTCCCAGTTCGTCAATAAATGGTTCAAGCTAGTTTTTCAATAATTATATATGTTTCGCCCGGTTAATTTTGGCTTATGAAGATAGGTTTCCTTTTTCCTATTGTTAAAAATTCCACTTTTGGATTATTCTGACTTTTTCTGTCATCGGCCCAAGAAGGATTTGTGTCCGACCAATACCTGTAATTTTGCCTGTTAACCATACAGTTTAAATAAAAAGTGGCTTCGTCAATAAAAACAATAAACTTCTAGAAGTTGGGTAGCTCTCGCTTTTTTTCTAAGAACCAGTCACAAAACTCTAGTCTTCTATCACAGTCGTGTAATTCTTGGACACTCATCATTTTGTAAGGGTGATATTTATTTGCTTGTAAAGTTGTAGAAACCTTCGACTGGGAACAACCTACCTCTTGTGCAATTTTATATGTCGATTTATGAGGATTCTCTACAGTTCGAAAAAAAATTTTTTAATAACGTTATTTTTGCGCCTCTTACGAACCTTTGGACACACACTACCAGTTGCCTTTAGTCTTTCTAAATTTGACCTTAAAAACTCCGGATTTGCAAGCAGTTTATTTGGATGTGCTAGGTGAAATTATATATATATATATATATATATATATATATATATATATATATATATATATATATATATATATATATATATATATATATATATATATATATATATATATAATCTGATGGGTTAATATTGATGATGAGAATTATTATTATTAAGATGGGAATAAGTGATATTTCTATTTCTCTAAATTTATCTGTTTGTGGGGCAACACAAAAGTAACCTATTGAATTATTTTTTATTTTTTATTAATGGTGATGCCTATCTGCCCTAATTACCCTGTCTGTAGATTCTTCCCTCAGGTGAGTTCAGTTTTACTATATAGAGCCTGTAAACTTATATGAATGAAAGATTGTTTGTTCGTTTCTAAAATTTATTTTAAATTCTACTTGAAAAAATAAAACTAACAACAGTGTAACAAATTTACTTGATATTCTAGCTTTATGATGTCCATATATACAAAATCAATAATTTTTTTTATTATAACATTGTTGTTTTATTTTTATTCCATCTGGAAAAATGTATCGTAACAATTACCAAATTTTTTCTAGGTAACCACAACATACCGGTATCACAGCATAACTAACAGAAAGTAGTACCCCTTTATGAATTGACGGAAAAGTACGGTCATTTTTCTAGCGGAAGTTTAGCCAATTGGCTTCAATTGAATTGTAGTCGTTTCTTTCATGTTTTGTGCTTAAAAATATTAAAAGCGCCACCAGGGAGAGATCGTGCTGCCTGTTAGTTATGCTGTGCACAAGTAACTATATTACATGGTAAGCTAGCAAAAATTTGTTTAGTATTTACTTTCAATTTAAAAAAAATTAAATTGGCAAATATGAATTTGATTCTTTATAAAAATATTCAAATTTATCAAATTATTTGGATTAATGAAACTTAAGAAATGTATTATTACAATAAAAAAATTATTTGGTCCCTACTCATTAAAATTAAATATTAATATCTTCTTATTATATGACTCAAATTACGAACCTGTTCGTTTACTCCTAGCGGCAAACAATATTATTAGACTAATTTCCTGTTACAATGAGTATAATTTTACCTTTTATTCTGCTACAATGTTTTTAAAGGAAACTTTTTTTTGTTACAAAAAAGGATATAAATAAAACTATTTGGGCGGCTTTTCTCTGAGAAAACTTATTGGAAGTGGATTACTGCAAAATATCGATGGCTGGAACCCATTGAGGCTGTTCCCTTTTAATTGTTTACCATTTCACGAACACGAGGTCAAATGTTTGTTTATTTATTTTTTGTATGTAATCGGCTTGGATGTTAATGGAAATTTGTCTTACTCTCAGGTAAATCACGTTATAATTAATTTATTTTTGATTAATTATTTATTTTTATTTTAAATATTAAAATTATAATAAATAATATAATCTTTATAATCAAGCTATAGTAAACTATTAAGTTTTTTATCTTTACGTGAAGTTCTTTATTTAAATATTTAAAATATAATATATATATATATATATATTATATATATATATATATATATATATATATATATATATATATATATATATATATATATATATATATATATATATATATATTATATATATATATATATATATTATATATATATATATATATATATATTTTATATCTTTATTTGTTCTCCCAATACCCTGAAATCCATCAAAAGGGCGCCAAATTTGATAATATGGACAAAATTAATTTTTTATATAGAATATTTGAAAGGTTAAACTTTCTAATTCACTTTTACTTTGTTTTTCGATCAAGTTATAAAACTTAAAACTATTATAATTAAAATAATATATATCTTTATAAATAAAACATAAAATAGTATTGTAGAGTTTATTAATTTATATATTTATATGGAAGATATTTAAATTAACTAATTTAAAAAAATTGGTTAATTATATAATATATAATATACAATATATATATAATATATATATATATTTATATATATATTATCGTATATATATATATATATATATCTATATATATATATATATATATATATATATATAATATATAAAATATTAAGAATATTCTTATATTCTCAAAACCCTGAGTCTCAAAAGCGCCACCTGTACATGGAAAAAAATTTTTTATATGAAATTTGAAGTTACATTCTACATCCTTTAATGTTGCAAGTAAAGACAAATTAAGAAATCGCATTTTAAAAATAAAGCAACTTTGAGGATATTATCTGGCGATTGCTAATTGAGGAGAATTTAATTAACAAAATGAAAAGTGGTTAATTATGTAAAAACCGGCACAATGACAAAAATTGTTTTATTTATTTCAGTTTAGTTCTCGTTAACTTCGAAATTATTTGAAAAACAGAAAAAAATCGGTAGAATGTTAAAATAATTAGTAAATAAAACCTATCCAACCTCCAGAATTATATAACTGATTATCTAAAATTAGAATTTACCCAGATAACATCATTTTTTTAGACGGTTGTTGGGCAGTTGCAAAGCCTATAATTGCTGAATTGTTAGATTTTTAACCCATTTTTTTCCAGTTCCGTTAACAACTACCCAGACATGCGATACCTGCACTTTAGGGTACCTTTTAGATAATGCGGTAGTGTTACTACAAATGTTATACAAATAGCTACTACTTTTCTATTACCACTCCATTAAAGCCTAAAGAATGATATACAAATGGGACCCATGCAGTTTATTGTCAAATTCGAACCACAACCAACTGCAAAAAAGTGTTTACTGGTGATCATGCATTAAGTTACTGAAATTGCTAAGCGTTGCTAAACTTTTCTGATCTGACGAAAAGTAACACAGGCGTATCCTAACAGATACCTTAAACATCTACACTTTATAAGCTAAAATATTATTTTCCCTTAGGATTACTTCTTGGGGTCTTCCATCTTAAGTTTATTATTGACTTTTCAGCTTTCTTTCTAATCGATGTTTATCAGTTATGATGTTAAAAAGTCTGCCAATACTTACCATTTGCTTATAAGCTGCCAGGTTCTGCAAATCAATAAGTTATTTAGCCTTGCAGGCATCCTAGAACGACTTAAATTGACATAAAAATATTATATCCATGGCAACAACACCTTTAAAAAACTCCGATTACATTTCCGAGCCAGAAGTATTTCTTGCCCTCTAATCTTTATACTCTGTATGTATCCCAAATCAGACCCTTATTCAAATATTGTTTTCGTAATTGGGATATGACGTCTTTCAAAACCCTAAGCATTCATAAGTCCGCCAAAAGAAGAGCTGTTCCTATATTATTGATATCAATTTCTTAAGACATTAGCTTCAGAAAAACAAGTGCCGATTTCTTGCAACCCTTTATAATCCATCTACCGAACTTCCCACTTTGTTCGTTTCTTTACAACTAAAGTGTCTAGACTGTAAAACTTGCTGCCTGCAGAGGTTTTTTCTTTCTTTGCAAAATTCTGCTAAAAAATACCTTTTATTGTTAGTATTTCATTTAAAATAACTACGGTACTTTAATAATACTTTAACAATGAAATGTGCTATAGCTGCGTCTAAAAATTTATCGCACAGACATACATGTAATCATTTGAAATGCTTACGTAAATATAATAAATATATGATTTATCATAATGCTTGATAAAACACGCTTAAATGTTCGTTTTATACATACAGGGTGTCCGGAAATACCATTCGAATAATTCTAGGCGTGATTCTACTAGCCCAGTAAATGCCCGGAAAATGTGGAAAAGTTGATAACAAGCTCCGATTTTATTTTTTTTGTTTTAACATGTTCTTTGGACCCTCAGAAACCTTCATCACCACTAACATCTGCCTTGCAATGAAAAATGAAAAAATTAGGGTTGTTTTCCCACCCCCAAATAATCTCCACTAGTAAAACTGATGAAAAATTTTAAGAATTTAAAATTTCATTTCGGAAATTGCCTCTCGGCGGTTTTTTTGTGGGTTGCTGATTACGAATCCGCGGTTAAAAATCGTGTAAGGGTGGTTGCACCCCATTAAAACCACCCCTAAGAGATACAGAAATGAGGAAATTTTGAAAAATCAAAATTTTACCTCGAAAATCCTTTATCGGGGGTTTTTGGGATTGGTGATTAAGAATCTGCGGCCATAAATCGTGTGAAGGTAGTTGGACCCCATTAAAGCGAGCCCTAGGAGTGACAAAAATGGAAAATGGAATCCGCGGCCAAAACTCATGTAAATCAAAACCACCCCTAGGAGTGACAGAAATGAGAAAATTTTGAAATTAAAATTTACCTCGGAATTGGCTCTCGGGGGGTTTAGGGGTCGCTGATTATGAATTCGTGACCAAAAATCATGTAAGGGTGGTTGCACCTAATCAAAACCACCCCTAGGAGTGACAGAAATGGGAAAATTTTGAAAATTTAAAATTTTACCTCAGGATTAGCTCTCGGAGGTTTTCGGGGTCGCTGATTACAAATCCGCAGTCAAAAATCGTGTGAGAGTGGTTGCACCCCATCAAAAGCATTCTAGAAGTGACAGAAATGGGAAAATTTCTAAATTATGCCCCGGGAATCATCTCTTGGGGGCTTTTGGGGTCGCTGATTACGAATCCGCGTCCAAAATCGTGTGAAAGTGGTTGCACCCATCAGAACCACCCCTAGGGGTTACAGAAATTTTAAAAAGTCGCTGGGGTCACTAATCTTAAGTTCAATTACAAAAGTTTAAACGTCTAGTGCAATGGCGCAATATTACTCTACCGTAAAGTTGTCGTCGATAGCTGATTCGTTTGTAAGCTGTGGGATTCTACTTTTCAGGGATTTTCGCCGTAAAAATCAATATTTATGTTTTAAAATTCCCTCTTAATCTGATTACTATCCTCTGCAGTCGGTAAAGTAGTTTTTGCTTATGAAAGGGGAGCTTTATGCATGCAATTATATTTGTAGATTGTAAGCTCATTTTATGTACCTACCAGTTTTTTTGAAATTAAAGAAAACTTGATAAACGATTTTATTACACTCGTAATTTATTTTTTCAATAATTTAACTACTTTAAAACCAAAATTCGCGCGCATTTTATATTGAAAATTTTGATTTTTAAAAATTTCCCGTGCAACCACCCTCACTTGATTTTTGACCAAGGATTCGTAATCAGCGACCCCAAAAACCATCGACAGAGGATTTTTGAAGTAACATTTTAACTTTTTAAAATTCCGCCATTTCTGTAATCCCTAGGGGTGGTTTTGATAGGGTGCAACCACCAAATGGATTCATAAGCGATCCCGAAAACCCCCGAGAGACGATTTCCAAGGTGAACTTTTAAATTTTGAAATTTTTTTCTTCGTTTTACTATTGAATATTATTTGGGGGGTGGGGGGGGGAAGTAAACCACAAAAATATGACGTTTAATAAAAATGTGAACAAATTAAATCGAGGCCGCCCCTGTCGATACGTCCCTGACTAAAATAATAATTTTGTAAAAACACTGAAAAGTACCCACTATTAAAAGCAATTCATGTGTCAAAATTCAGGTGGCTATCTAAAACGGTTTTAGAGATATAAAACAAAACCCATATCCCGGTGGCGTAATTACGTACTATATTATTACGCAGAGCACCGGCGATAGAGGTTGCTCTGAGTCGCAGTATAGATTGTAGTGACGAATACGCACAAATTTTCACCTCATACTCATAATATACTACAGCCCAGAGCGGCGGTTAAAAATATTATATAAAATGTTTTATCACTATGAAAATGCGTTGAAATTCTTTGGATGGGTACTTACAAAGGTATAAGGGGTTTTATTGCCTGCATAAAATCCTCAGACAGATTTGTTTTGTTAAATGTCCTGAACTATTATAAATTATTGTTTTGATACAATAGCTGCTTTAACCTAACTCCCTTATAACTTTATAATAACAAAAAGCATAAGCATAATAACGTTTTGACAGATAAGTACTACATCACAAGGGAGTTATTTCAAAGGTACGTAGAGGGAAGTATTGTCAGAGTTCTCAAATGTAGGTTGTATCACAGTTGTATATTTTAAATTCTTAGAATTAAAGTGGAAATCAAACTAGTTTATTTCGTATTTAATGTTTTTAATTATTACAAAAAAAATCACTTTTTATAGATACGTGACGTACTTATTATATCGGCGTGCTTAAAATAAAAGAAAACAAACTCATATAAATAAAACAACATTTAGCTTAAAAAAACGGGCATAGTTGATATAAAATAAAATTATGAAGATAAAACAGAATAAAATAAAATACATATACATTGGTGAGATTTAACACTTCGTCTATTAACAAGAAATACATTCGCCCTGTGCGCTTTGTCCACCGTTTTATGCAAATATCATCATTTTAAATAGTAGGGGAAATTCCACAAATAACCATATTTTTTAAGCACATTGGCAACACTGTCACATGCAATATTTAACGAGGTAACCTTGGTAACCACATATACTTTAAAAAACAATGGATCACATTGTTGCCATTTACCGAAAACTTTCCCTAAATGCTATTTGAGTCAGAAACCTTATATGGCAAACAATTACAACACATACCACAAAACTTGCGTTAATTTAAAACGTGACTATTTTTAAAATCTCTTACTCCTTTGGACTAAGAGGAATACATTCGCCCCAAGACAGTCCCAAAAGATGAAACAAACTTTCCAAA